>VZRX01021448.1:233582-249938 GCA_013398075.1 Notiomystis cincta | reverse complement strand
GGCGCTCCCCGTTCCGGGGCAGCTCCTGGTAGGAGCCCCCGGCTGCTGCCCCAGGAGGATCTGCCCTGCGCGCCGCGCTGTGATGTTCCGTTCCCTTCACGGTAAGGTCAGAAATGCTGACAGCTCACTTGGGTGTCAGGCGGCTCTGCTGCATCGCTCCTGAGCCATTCCGTACCGTTAGACGTGTTCATGGTTTCTCACGGTGCAGGTGGGGCGCTGGGGAATTTATCACTACACCTGGCATGACTTTCACTCCTTCTTGCAGAGGGCTTCTTGACAAAATTCATCCTGGCTAATCCCTGTTTGTGAAAACTAAATGGACAAAAACTAAAATCCATTCGTATTTCGCTTTCTGAGTATAGGTTTGTCACATTTGCCATAGAAATGAAACTTTCTTCTCGTGTAGAATCTCCAGACACTTTCTGAATGCACTTTGTTTGAAAAGCAATTTGCTGAATTAATGTAGCATGCACAAAGATAACTTGAGTTGACATACTAGCAGAGTACCATCTATCTCGTGAGCAAAAATGGAATATTCCTGCCCTTAGGTTCCTTTTTAATCTTAAATTATTAATGGTTCTCTGCATTACAAGAATGAAATTTGTAATTGGTAGAGAGTGCAAATGCATGTAGAGAACTGGATGCAAGAGGAGCTGGTTATAAAGAAGGACATGCCTCCCAAAAAGACCTACCAGGAGAATGAAGAGCCTCTTCTCTTCTGTACAGTTGTTAGGAACCTCTGGAGAGAAGCAGCAGACCACACCTAGCCCATCTCTTTTGCACCTCTTGGGGAAAAAAAGGAATGAGAAAAGGGAAAAACTTTTCCCTACTTGGGGAGCATAGGAAAGTAGAGCTTTAGAGTTACTTGCACTTTCATTTAGCAGCTGTTTAACTGAGTTGTTGGGGGCTCTCCTAAGATAGGGTTAGTGGCAATCATAATATCCCATCTTCTTTAAAACCTGGTTGTCAATTTCACACCAAATGTTGTCATTTGCACTTAATTAAATTGAAATATTTATATCACACGTCATCATGCTGTTGTCTGTGTAATCGATACAGGATAAAGTTCCTTTTCTCTGAGAGACCCCAGAAAAAAGGATACTTGCCTAAACTGAAATAGAAAGGGCAAAACACTTGTATTTGCTATGGATCCAACAACATTAAAGGTTTGAAAATATGTTGAGAGGAAATGTTGGTTTAGGTATCAATGGGAAATAACATTTCTACTGTCCATTCAACCATGTAATGTAGAGCAAGTGAGGTGTGTCATAGTAAAGATTACAACAGTGAACCAAGGTTCTGCTCTTTCTTTTATTTAAACTTCTGCCAATATTTGAACTTTTAAGGGCAAAAGTTTGCAGTGAGGCTATATTAAGCAAGTCAGAAACATAAGGCTTTTTAAAGCAGTTTTCTTGCATGGAATCCCTCAAAGCTTGTTGAAAAGATTTGGGGCAGATGTACTGTGAATATGTGGTGTTACAGAAACTAAAACCAATGCACAGAGATGATGGGCTAGTTAAAGGAAGCTCGTAAAACACTTGAGAGGATAAAATTCTGCAATATTGTTGGTTTGGTGGTAATAATAATAATAAAAAACCCCAACAAACCAAACAAAACAGGGGTGGGGCAAAGACTGGATCAGCTAAGGCTTCTGAACAATGCAAAGGTGAAGCTCAGGTGGACTTGAGGGGAAAACTGGGCTGAGTTTCCTTGTAGTGTCAGTGTGCAAGAGGAGTGTCTTGTCCATCACAGAAGAGGCTTCTAGCCAGATTAGACATGGCTGTTGGTCACAAGGAGTCGTCTAGGGAGCCCAGTGTTCCACCTGGCCTCTTCTGCACCCCTTCTGGGCCTGGTTTGCACTGCAAATGTTTCACTTGCCAGCGTGCAGCAGGTGTTCCTGTTCCTCACCTTCCTGCCCACTTTGGAGAATTACAGCATGCAAGTACCTCCCTCACTGAGTTACTCTGTGTTCCAGCTGGCTTTAGTTTCCCTGAGCCCGTGGTGACCTTGCTGCGTGTCCTGCACACAGAATCATGGTGTGCTTGCTCTTGTGGGCGAGTGTTAGTTCAGGTGATGCCTGCCTGGGTGCAGAGCAGATGGGAGAGAGGAGGAAGGGCACTGCCTTGGCCAGAACTGATACTTGTTCTGCAGGCACTCAGGGTGAGAGTCACACTCTCTTCTCAGCTGTGAGCTCCTCGAGACTCTGGTAAGGAAGGTGAATGCAAGGTTCAGCTGCTCTGTTCTTCTGGGTGCAGATCATTGTCACAGAGAGAGATCTGCTTCCACTACC
This sequence comes from Notiomystis cincta, assembly GCA_013398075.1. Lineage (NCBI taxonomy): Eukaryota > Metazoa > Chordata > Aves > Passeriformes > Notiomystidae > Notiomystis > Notiomystis cincta. Next base: position 247,648 of record VZRX01021448.1, on the reverse strand, counting down.
ATGGTGTGAAAGAAGTTTGTATTTTGCTGTTGTAATAGGGCAGAACAATGCTAGTTAAGAACTCAACTATCTTCAAAACCAGAAAGTGGAAGACTGAGGGGCAGGGGGCTGAAGGCCATAAACTTTTATCTGTGAAGTGGAACTTTTAGATTTATGCTTTAGTAATGATGAAAATCAGGTTTAGCTACATTTCTATCTGCTTGCATTCTTCAAACAGCTGCTCTAACTTTACAGCATAACAAGTAAAAAATATCTCAGCAAGCAGGAGAGTCTTAATGTGGCTTTTAATAGGACAATAATGTAAATGATTAATGATTGATGAAAAAGAATTGTGAATGAACTTGTGGAAGGGCTTTTCATGTCTGTTTGACAGTAGGAAGGATCTTGATATATCCTTGGAGGTCATGTCTAGATTTTAATGAGGTTGAAGCAGAGAAAGGCTGTTAGAAGTGAGTGAGATCTCAGTGAAATAAAAACGTAGAAAGCTCTGGGTTTATGATCAGATAAACCAGATCCCTTTTTCTTAGTTTGTTGGGGTTTTTTGGGTTTGTTTTTTTTTTAAGAGGGATGTTCTGAAAGAAGCTGCAAGTAACTTCTAATCTGCCATCAATATTCAGAAAACAAACAGTTATGAATGGTACAGTATCACATAAAGTAGCATCATATTTAAACAGTTTTAGAGCCCTGAGTGTGCTAATTGTCACTAAGTAATAATTTTGGAGGGTTGTTTAGTTGTAGGTTAAGGCTGTTATTTGTAGGGCTCACAAAGGGAGCTGCATGGGCCTGCCTTGGAGGAAGTAAGGGTGAACACAGTAGAAAAGGTGGTGAGAAGATTCTCCACAGTTGTAGCTGCATCAAACATGTCAGTTCAGGAAGACTGATATGTCTTTGCCCCTAAAATGCTTATTGATAAGTAGCAAAGGGAAGGGCAGGAGTCCTAGAGGACATAAACATCATGCCTCTAGCTCTAGTGTCAATTCCTGTGGCTTGTCTATTCCACAAAGATGGAATAGTGTTACTTCATTTTCTGTTTGTTCTCTGTTGTGTTGTGCTAGGTATCTACAGAAGGTTGTAATTCCTGTGAGAAATTAACTTCAGCCCTCAATTCAGTTCTGAAATCATCCCGATAAGAAGGGGGAAATACCCAGTGGGCTACTACTCTGTTCATTTCACTGCTGCTATTCAAGCTAGCATGAACTGCTGAAACCTACTCGTGCCATTGAGCATTGCCTTTAGGGCAGCAGCTGAGGTGAAATCAGTGTTGTTCCCACCTTTGGTTCTTGGAAAACCCCTGCCCTGCTCCTGGATGGGAACCAAGCCACAATAATGCAGGCATTTACCAAAGCCAACAAAGGACATTTATAATTAATTTCATTTGTTATCCAGGGGGAGGCAACACACAATTCCCAGTTCGTGTGTCTTCAGGCTGTCAGCTCATATTTTAGAAGCTTGTCACCTTCTTGAAGGTAGCCCAAAAAAAAGCCTCCTCAGAGTCTGTTGCTTAAGAGAGAGGAGCTGGTTGACTGGGATACAGCAGTGTTAGGTTCTGACACCTAAGGCGGTTTTTTTTTTAAATCTAAATCCATAGGGAAATTATCCATGAACAAGCTTCATTTGACAGAGTTGTGTCAATCTCCAGTTATGCTCAAAAGCTCATTGATCTACCCATGATTTCTTCAGGGTATTGGAGCAAAGGATGTTTTAGTAAAGATACACAGTTTACCTGTTTGAAACTGTTTTGTTGACCAAGCAAGCCTGTTTTACAATATAAAATGGATCATAAAAGATGTTGCTGTTGCATATGTTGTAATTTTAGGTTGAAAATAGTAAGGTTTATTCTTTTTTTTTTTCCCTTCTTTCCTCTTTAGGAGTGCCACAGTAAGAGAAAGTCATGAAGTATTTTTAGTGGAATTCTAGTTTTGATCAAGCTGCTAAAAATGGATGTGAACATTTTCTCCTGTGAGGTAAGTATGGACAGGTAGAAATAAAAGAAAACCTGACTAGTTTCCTTTAATGTTGCCTGTCACCACTGCTCTTCTGACCAGCAGCTTTTGGTCAGGTATTTTAGAGTTATAGCATCTGTGTCTTGGCAAATTTTGTACCAATAGTATTAACTGAAAAGTCCTACAAGTAATCGTTTCATTTACAGGATTAGTCAGCTTTGTTCTGATATTCCAGCAGATAAAAACAAATGTATAAAGGGCTGGTAATGAGCAGCTCCTGCAGAGTAGCTTTTGACCCAATGTCAAATTTTTTTCCAAGAACAAAGAAACGGAAGCTGCTAACTCTGATTTTCAAGAGTGAACACTTACACAGACTGACTGCAGGTGCAGGAAATGAGAGAGATCCTGGGATGAAGAAAGAGTTTGTACCACAAGTATGTAGGTACTTTTCCAGGCATCCAGGCAGCTTTCTGAGTTCCTGCTCTCTGCAGCCTAGGGAAGAGTGGGGCTTTTGCCAGCCTGAGTTACAGGTGCATATTTATATTGGTTTTGTCAAGTATCACAGCCAGACCTTCACAGTTCCTGCAGTAAGTTAGTAAAACCAAATACATGTCCTTAATTTAGGATCATGGGAAAATTCAGGTTGTAAGGAATCTCAGGAGATCCTAGAGTCAAACCCTCTGCTCACAATTTGGAGCAGTCAATGAAATTATGTCATTTTCACCCACTGGCCTTCTCAGTCTGTTAAATGTTCAGAAGTATTAACAAAAGATGGATTTATAGCTTGCCATATGTATTAAATGTACATTATAATAATGCAGATAGGAACATAAGATGTTTCTAAAATTTGTCAGAAGGGAGAATGTTTTAATTAAGACAGGATTGGAGAGGAATGGTCTGTTTCTCTGAACAAAGGAAACAATAAATCTCTGATGTGTTCATTTCTTGCAATTGCAAATAAACCTCCACAGGTCAGCTAACACTGACCTAATGTCAGGCTGCCAGTATTTTCAAGATGGGTTCCCTGCAAGAATTATCCCTTCCCAGGCATCTCTGGGGAATCTATTTATTTACTTCCTCCTGTAACCAAAATTGCTTTCTCATAATAAAAGCAAGGGAAGTGAACACGTTCCTTTTCCTGTCTGAAACATGTTACTGAAACATTTCCTGTGAAGTATAAATATTTGTTCATGGGAAAACATAGTGACAATGTGAATAAAAATAAGCATCTTGTCAAGAAGCTTAGGGAGCAATCTCTCCTCTGGGCTCTAAAAGTAAACACAAACCGAGCATCCCTCCTCCCCCCATCATTATGTACTACCAAGCAGAAAATTTTGTGAGCCCTAGGAATAACCACTTCCACTGTTTTGGCCAGGGAGGATTTACAATGAAGGGGTTAATCTTGTCAGGAGAAAGACATTTTAGCATTCAGAGCCTCATGAGAAGGTCAGTGAAGTGAAGAGACACTTGGTTTACTTTGGATTTATGCTTATCTCAATGTGCTTTGAATTGATCCCTCAAAATTGGTAATTTAATAGCTTTAATAGTTGCATTAGTAATTTAATGAGCCCCTTTCAGGACATCATCAAAGACAAACATATACTTTGTGAATAAAAATAGAAGTAATTTTATAGGTAATGTAGTTCCTGGAAGCCAGTGTACAAAATTACACATATGCAAGTTGTGATTGTCATGGTTTAACCTCAGCCAGAAGCTAAGTACCATGTAGCTGCTTGTTTATGTACCCCCAGTACATCAGAGGGGAAGAGAATCAGAATAAAGGTAAAGCCCATTGGCTGAGGACTGTTTGATAATTGAAATAAAATATAATAGTCATTGGAACTAAAAGGGAGATAAAGGAAAGGCAGAGAAATAAAACCCCAGAAAAACAAGTGGTGTACAAAGCAGTGGCTCACTGTATACTGGCTGAGGCCCAGCCCAGCCCTGAGCAGCAGCTGGCAGCTCCCATCCAACCCCTCCAGTCTATATACTGGGCATGCCCTTTTATGTTATGGAATATCTCTTTGGCCACTTTGGGTCACCTGTCCTGGCCCTGCTCCCCCTCAGCCTCTGGTGTACCTGCTCACTGGCAGAGCACTGAGACATCCTCAGTTTGCAGCGAGCGCTGCCAAGCAACACCTACAACAGCAGTGCATCATCAGCATCCTCACAGTCCAAAACACAGCACTGTACCAGCATCTAGGGAGAAAATTACCTCTATTCCAGCTGACACCAGGACAGTGATGCTATGAATTATTTAATGATCTCACCATCAAAAATTAGCTATTGAGGGAAATGGCACACCCAAGAACCCAAATATCTCTTTTCACCTCTGCTCCCAGTGTCAATTCTCGCTTCAGAATGGTAAATACCAAGTTCTGGACTGTGCAAAGGCAGCAGAGGGGGCTGTGTGTAACCTTCAGCAGAATTAAATTTATCAGAGGAAATTTTAAAACTGCTTGAACTAGTTCTCAGACTTATGACTGCTTGTGAGTAGAGATTAGAAAGGTGGGGGGCTGCCTTGTGTGGGTGGTTCAGGTGTGAGGGGAAGGGCAGTGTTGCTGTTTGTTGCTTTCAATCTTTGTAATTAAATTTATGTTCTCTAGCGCTGTTTATCAGACTGTTGGAATCCATGTTTCTAGCTTTATCATGGGATTTCCTGTGCTTTACATGAAGGAGGACTGATTTTTGCAACACCTATGCAGAATTAGGAACAATTTGTTACAGTTACCTGGGAAAGGAAGAAAGAAATTATGCAGTTCTGAAATGTCCATTAATTCAAGGAATTTAAGCATCAAGGTACCCAACATAAGAAATTGAAATTGGGATATAAAAGCAGTGCTGTTAGATCAGCACATTCTCTTACCAGCAGGAATCACCTGTCTCTCACACTTCTGGGAGCAAGGGCCCAGCACCCTCAAAATGAGGATTTGCAATAACAAAAACACAGTATGGTAACAGTACCTGAGCTTTAGCTGCTTTTTGTTTTCCTCACTTTGTCAGTGGTGAAATGTGCTTCTGCATGGGCTCCTAGATGTGTTCAGCTTGGGCAGGTGTTGCAGTAACTGTGCTGAGCAAGAGGTACAGTTTACACTTGAGATGGATGGATGTGTTGTGGGCCTTTTGGCTGCCCATGTTTCAGGTCTTGATTCTTGGCTATTCCTTAACACCTGAACTTCTTGAATTTGGATCTTCTATTTCAGAGACATCTTTTTGACTGTCATGTGAGCTTATGACAGTCATGTAGATTACTGGTCACTAAATACAGGAGAATGTTTCCTAAAATACTTTCCAGTCTTCTAAGAAAAATACCTCTGGGTCAGGCTTTTCTTGAGGCTATCCAGCTGTCTCCATTGAATTTCTCCAGGGGTGAATGTTGTTCTTTTAATTCTCTTACATGTTTTCAACAGTGCTTCTCGCTGGCAACACTATGATTAAGGAACTTCTAATATTTCTCTTACTAGAAGGGTTCAGTAGTCTTTTTAGCTGTAGATCTGAATTTCAGCCAGAAGCCTAATGTAAATATCAGAATGGTGGGGAAATGTTTATCTTCTATAACAGATGCAGTTTGATGACATTTTATTGGCAATTTCTTCCGTAAATAATTCATACCTTTTTCTGCAAAAGTATTTTGGGGAGGAGGTGTGGGAGGAATTTAATTCTCCTGACAATTTTATAATGCTGCAAATGCACCCTGCTCTAGCAATTTTGTCTAGCAATATGTATGGGAGTAAATAAGATTAATACTTTTGTAATTATTTTCTACCTTTACCCAGGAAAAGAACTCTTGCCTGACTCAGAAAAGACTGTAAAAAGTTTAAAAATACAATGCTAAATGTCTTGCTACTTTTTTGAAAGAGAAGAAAACCCCTGCTAGTAGAATTCATGATACTTTCGCAATATGACTTTCAAGCAATGAGTGGATGAGAAATTTCAAGGCACTGGGATATTTTTTATTTTGCTAAAGCTCCCTGAATGCCTTCAAAAACCACTGCTGCTGGTTCTAGTTTGGTTTTAATTGTATATATTGCAATTTATATTGCAAAGGTATTTTCTGTTCCTGACATATTTAAAGGCTGCACTTGTAAGTGTATGTGTAATTGGAAAGTGATGGCTTTTTCTCAGTACTTTGCAAATTACACAGTATACACACACACTCCTCTAAGCCCTCTTATTTGTGCCTAATGTGTAGTTCAAACCTGTAAAAGTGATACTTTGGCAGGTTCACAAAGTAGCATCCTACACCCTCTGTGAAAACTGGTGATTTCATGGTTGATAGCTTTTGAATGGTAGCATTTAAAAGAACAGAATCATTCTTAATAAACATAATTAGGGAAGTCTCATCAAGCAGCCTATGGTGAAACATGCAAACTGTCTTTCTTTATTGCCTGATTCTTAAACTTGGAATCACTCGTGCGTGCTCTCTTGTATGGATCACTTGTGTGCATTCTTCCGCAATTTCTGCAGTTGCCATTATCCTCGAGCTACACCCTTTTGCTGGAATTTATAGGAAGTGTTTCAGGGAGTGAAAGATACCCACATTACCCTGGTAATATTCTTTCCACATATGATTTATGACCTTAACTCAATAGGGAAACAAAAAAGTGGTAACTAGATTTGTTTAGATGTACTGAAGTAAACCACTAAAATACATGAGTGGTATTTGGACAGTAGAAACTTCATGTTAATATAATCCAGTCTAACCAGCTGAATTGTAGTGTTGCAGACATGCAGGGCTTTGCAAGGCACTCTTTGCTAGCATGACTAAATCATGTCAGTAAACTGGTGGAAGCTGCTGAAAGAGGCACAAGGTCTTACCTTCCTGGAAAAGCTTTCTCTTTCAAAAAATGAGTGGTCCCAAGGTAGAAAATACGGACAGTGTAACAAAGTTTGCATTTTGGTCTTGAATTCATGAAATCCCACAGTGTTGCTACTGTGAAGAATCACACTGTTCAAAATAAATGAAGATTTATACTGTAATCTTGGGGGGGGGGAGGGGTTTATAATTGAAATAGGTACACACTTTGAACAACCTAGTGAAAAAATAGTGAATTTACAGATGTTTCATTCATTTCTGTTTTGTTTCAGCTACTTTAAGTTATCATCTTTCTAAGACAGGCATGTAGCAACTAATTCTGTGGACTTTTTCTTCTTGAATTGCTCCCTGAGTTGAAGCCCAGAGGAGTCACTGGAAGCTTTTCCTCGACATTTTCAGTAGGTTTTATATCAGGCTCTTAAAACCGTAACTGGGTTTTACTTTCGTGTCTAGCTCGGTGTGGGACAGAGGTGCAGAAGAGTTAAGTTGTAGCTAATAAGGCTGTTTCTCTAAGATCAGTGATGATGAGATTAAGCTGCCTTTGATTCTTCTACTTAATCCTGCTCTGTTGGTTTGGCAGCCCATAAAGATCAGAATATGGCCGGTGGCTGCTGTTCTTGTACATAAGCAGTAATTCAGAGACCAATAACAGTAGGCTTTGGCAACTATGAAGAAGGCAACAAAATCCTCCTTGTTTCTCTTCTCCTCATCACTCCTACCCTACCTTTTCCAGTTCCTGTAACTAGAGATCTGTGTTCAAGACTTACCCTCATGATCTCTTTATACCTCCAATATAAGCAACTCTAAGCATGGGTGGCACATTGTTGCAGAGATCTCTATTTGTGTATTGCTCCTGTCAAATTTCTGCAATCTTTGACCAATATTTTAGCTTCTAAAATTTGGTCTGCATCTTGTATCCTGCTGCATATGAATCTACTATGCTTTTAATTTATGCAATCCTCAGAAGGCAGAGAGAGCATTTATAATGCTTGGAAGAATAAGGACTGATCCATTTATGTATGGTTTTTAAAGTTCAATAGCTTAGATTAAGAGTGAGAGGCAAAGAATGTGCATGTCATTGAAAACCTCCTGTAGTTGTAGCTTAAAGATGTTCCAAGTCTCTTGGAAACTCAGCACTCAGAGAGAAGTGAATTTTGACTGATCTACGTAGAGGAGAGATGGAGACTGACAGCTAGCCACAAGGTCAGACAGACAGAAAATCTTCCCCAGCTGACTGTTTGCTGTGACTCTTATTTCATTCCACAAAGGAGTTCTTTCCATTCCATTAACATCTGATTAGACGGCAGAAACATTTTAAGAAGCTCTGAACAGTTATGCAGATGCCAGCACTATTACTTCCAGATTAATTCCCTTGCCAAACAGCAAAATGACACAGTCAAGAAGAAATCCTCCTACTAGTCAGTTTCTTCTTTTTAGTTTTTGTTTGGAACTGTTTTTAAAAGCTGATTAAATCTTTTGTATCCATGTTGTAGTCCTGTGGAGCTAGAATTGTGCAATATAGCAAATACAAGCTGTTGTAAAATTGCTCCCATTAGAAAAGATTACATATGTGATACAAAACTCCGCTGCAGAACCAATTCTTAATATGGCCTTGTCCTCTCTGGGTTGTGAAAGCAGTGAGCCATAACTCTTCCACTTCTTCCCTTGGGAGACTCTTATATAACTGCTCAGCTGTTTCTCTTGCTGTTCGTCTTATTAAGCCAAATTTTTGTTTCACTTAATTGTATCCTGATACACCTAACTTTGCACGCTGGGGCTGTTCAAGTGAAGGCCTTTTAAGACCGGACCCTGTAGAAAGTACAGCAGCAAAGGTGGTTTATTCCAGTTTAAGAGGCCACCAGTGACAGTGAGAGTGCGAGTGAGCAGGCTGGGACACACCTGGCTCAGCTGAGCACCCTTCAGCAGCGCGGGACAGCCACGGCTGGGGCTGCCTGAGGCTGGGTGCAGCCAGGAGGGCGAGGGCAGGGATTGTTCCCCTCTGCTCGACACCTGTGAGGAACTGTGCTCAGCTCCAGGCTTCACAGTTCCCCAGAGAGATTGACCAGGTGAAGACAGTGGCAAACAAGGGCCACTGATACTGTGGGAAACTGAAACGAGGTGTACACAGAGATATGGAGCCTGGAGAAGAGAAGGTTGAGAGAGCATCTAATCACTACCTCAGGTACCCACAAGGAGCTAGAGGGAAACCAGATCTTGTCACAGTTGCACAACAAGAGGACAAAAGGCAGCAGTCACAAGTAGCAGCAAGGCAGATGTAAAGAAAGAAATGTTCTCACTGGTTGTAAAAAGAGCCATTTTCATAGGGAGTTTCCAAAAGCCAGTTTCATAGGCTAAGCAATGGAACAGGTAGAGTGGAGATTGTGGACTGGCTGTCCTTACCCTGATCAAGCTTTGAAGTTAGCTGTGCATGGAGGAGGAGGTTGGACTAGATGACCTCTGAGAGAACTCATCCCACCTAAATTGATACTCTCTTTTGGAGTGAGGTGTAGAAAACCAGGGTCTCATAATTAACAAGATTAAATATGGAAGTTGGGAAATACAAAAGCCAATATCCTACACATAATTAGACTGCAAAATAAAGCATTGTTGAAATATAGCCCTCTGAAAAAAATGTAGAGATTTAATTTTTATTCCAAAGTATAAGGATTGGCATTTTCCTTCTGTAGATGGTTCCTTTCCTGTTTACTCAGCTGTTCAAAATGTATGCTTATATTAAGCCTTCTCTATCCCTTTTCTAGTGAAAAAAATGGGGAAATATAATTCATAAGGCAAACCACTGGTGGTATATATTTTTCAATGAATGCTGTAATAAAATCAGGTGCACTATGGGCTTCTTAGGCGATGATGGTCTTGCACTATATTTAGCATTCAATGAAGAGCTGAAAAAAATCCTAACAAATAAATGCACAGTGGTCTGTGTTGGTGTCTAATGAACATTGTATATGTTACATGTCTCCATCTCTGAGAATTAAGACAAATGGGGGGTTGTAGGAAGAGGGATGCAACTGGCCTGATCAGTTTGCACAGCTGGCTGAGAGTAGATGTCGACGTCACCAAACAGAGACACCTCACGTCAATTGCTAACCAAAGGAAGAACAGACTGGGTACAATGTACAATAGTTTTGAAAAGAAAGCTAATTAGGAATGCATGAGCATTTGGCAAGGGTACATTGCAGCCCTGAATGCAAACCTTTTAATACAAAAACTGTATTGACAGGAAACGAGTTGAATTCTATTCAATGTTTATTGAACATATTCTTACATAGTTTTATTCAAGGCATTTGTTCTCTTTATGGTTTTTTTATGGATAAAATCTAATGAAATATATCCTAATTTATTACAAAAGTAGTTAGAAATTATGATGGGGAAAAAGTAGATTTCAGTGACAGGAGCTGGGTAATTCTGATATTTTAATTCACATTCTGACAGTTGGCTGAGACTACATATACTACATACAATGGGTGGATGGTGAAGTCCATAACTGAAGTACCACGTTACTTTATTTTGATTGTACAGTATTCTCATGTTCTCTTTGTATTGTTGAAAGCAAATTTCATGGACTATAGAGAGAATCTGCTGTCCCTGTGAGATTACCATATGCAATGTGGAGCCCATACAGGAAAATATAACTTATTTTGTTTTACTTGATTCCTTGTGCATTTAAATTATTTCCACTAACATTTTTTTAATCTAAACATGCTCCTGAAGTCGTCTATAATGAAAGGCCCCTGCATTCAAGGATAAGGGAGAGAGAGAAACTCTAGGATGTCCTATACTATTGGTTTTGGGGTGTGCAGAGTCCCAGGCACTCTCTGCAATGTCAGACCTGCCCTCTTTTAGTGAATAAGCTCAGTTCTGTAAGTGTCCCTGCTGAGTGCTGTTGGTGGAGCTTGTCATAGGAAACTGCATTTGTGCTTGCGTGTTACTACCTAAAGCAGAAGGGAAATAATCTCAGTTGTCCTGAATTAAAAGCTTGAGTGGGTCCTCAGAGGGAGAAAAGAACCACATCACTACATTTTAAAATATTTGGTTTTTTACGCTGACTGTACCTAGAGCTCTAATACAGGGAGGAGCCTCTTGCTTCCACATGGCCCTTGGGTCTGGGATGTGGACTTCCTTAGAATGCTGATAAACAGAAATGTAAAATCTAAACCCCAGAGTTCCATGCTTAGACTAGCAATCCTCTGCAGATACAGCAGACTTAGATTATGATGGGATGGTGAGAAGCATGGGCTCCCCTTCCAGAAGAGTTTGTCAAAGAAACTAAACCAAGTGCATGTAGTCCCTTCTTTCTGCCCTTCCTGTTATTCTTGACTGGTATTTTTTCAACCTGTCTCCTCCTGAGCCTTTCTCTGGTGTCTCAGAAGTGCAGAGGATGGAAGGGCCTGAGGGCACTGAGCTTCAGCATTTCTGAGCTGGTAGAAAATTCCTTAAGGAGTTCTGGTAACACTGCATGTTGGAGCAGCCTCTGGAGTTAAAGTGACTCTCAGGATCCAGGAGTAGAAAGGTTATTTGTAAACTCAGTTACAGTCTATGCACAACTGATGCTCTCTCTTGATGATTTTTTTATTCATCTGAGAAATACAGTCTTGAAACCAAAAGGTTAGTTTAGTCCTGGAGTAAAAAATATAATACATTGGAGCATATTGGGATGTGAATTTACATTTGTACTTTCAAATGCATTTTGTAATTTAGCAAAACTAAGGTAATTCTAAGTAGAATTCTCCATGGGAATGAATGCATTTTTTAATTATTATTTTAGTCTTTTTTATCTAGTTGTTCTGTCAGTTGTGAGATAGTGTTTAAAGCACATAACTGAGCTGCAGTGACAGAGCTTGCTTGGCAGCCCATAAACATGTTTTGGAAAGCTGTATCGACTTGGCAAAAGCAGACTGTAGTTAAATGCTGCCATGGTCCAATGCCACGTCCTTTAGCATTGCTTGCAAAGACAGAGCTTGTTCCCTTCTCCCTGTCCCTCTAGCTGTTATTCTTCCCTGAAAACAAATGAAAATGAAAAATCCAAGCTGGCTACCTGGAATGTTTAAACATCCAAATGAGTAAAACTTTACCATTGGTATATTTTTAATGTTTATGCAAAGTCAGTGGGAATGCTTGTGGTTTATTAGTGTGCTTTCTTGTACCAAAGCCTAGAAACTGTCAGTTGCTCTACACCCTATTAGAGATGCATTCCAACCACTTCTCTCTCAATGTGTCACTCAAGTTTATGGGCAAAACTCAGCTGTTTGTTTAAAAAGTTTGGGGAAATGTAAATATGCTTCAATACAGGATTGTGTATCAGGGAACTGAGAACTTCTGGTTGTCCTGGGGTTTTATTTTATATTTTGCTGGAAAAGCTGCAATCCGAATTAAGTAAGAAGTTTTACAGTTGTGGCGGGAAAGCACTGACTGGTAAAAGTTGCTGTAGATGGTCATTAAAATGGATATAGTAGCATGTACCTATTTCCACAGCAGCAGAAGCCTTTATCACCCTTTGATGAAGCAGAAAAAAGAGAGAGAAACTTGAGACCTTTTCTTTATCCCCATCAAAAGCAATGCCCTCTTTCTCTTTTTCCCATTTTAACCACCTGACTAATCTTTGTCATTGCTGTATTCTGCTAAATTTACTATTGTGTACTAAAAATAACACTTTCTTCCTGTCCTCTTCTCTTTTTTTTCTGTAGAAAAGCTCTGTAAAGAGCTGGGAATCAGATCTAAAGGTTTTTATTGGCCTGGCTTGGGATTTTTTTTTAACTGCAGTCCAACACTTCCTGAGTCAGTATCATGGCAAATCTGGTTGCTTTGTATCAGTTTTCTCTCATGTGATGCTAACTTACCTGTTCTCTCATTAACACTCACTGTTTGCAGCAGCAATGGTCTAGGTCTTTTTAATAGAGACATGGGTTCTAGCTCTGATTTGTCTTCAGAAAGTGATCATTTAGACTGTAGAAAAAGGTACCAATAAGGAATTAAAAATTGGCATACTGAAACAGTTCAGTAAAAGGAATACCTTTTGTATTCCTTTTGCTTTGCTCAGCCTCCTGAATTGAGTGAGATGAACATGAGGTTTTTTGTTTTCTTAATAACTGTGTGTCTGACAAACAAGTCCATACATGGGGTTGTTCTTGCACAGAATGAAAATTTTTAGCTTTCATTTGTGGAGAAGAGAAATTCCTATAGAGCTTAAGGAACAGAAGGTAATTATACTATACATTTTAAATCTGTTTACTTTTTTTAATTTTATTTTTTGTTGCCTGCATTATCAGCTTGATATTTCTTTGCTTGTAAGTAAATATCTGAGTGAGAGTTGGTTTAGTTCCTGATGCATTTGTCTTGTCCATCCAAACTGTGCTAAGCTAGGAGAGCAAGACTTAATATTTGCCATGGTGCACGTTGTTCTTGTGCCCCTAACAGCTCCTTTGATACGAAGTTGCAAACTGTAATTTGTCCTGGCATAGATGTACTCAACTGAAAATTGTTTCAGTCTGACTTGGTTAAGTCTGGCTTCTGGGAATTTGAAAAATATAAGTAACTGACTATAAGCAAATGCATTTGGCTACTGTTAACCTGTTATTGGTACAGATAACTGTTCTTCTAAGTGGGGTTTTAAACAACTTTATAATGTTTTCCAACAAATTACTGTCTTAATGCTACGAGACTGCAATGTGTGAGTCCAGGTTGTTGTAAGAGAGTATTTTTTGAATAGTGACTACTTCTTAAGTAGTCACAGCTGTGTCAGAAACTGCCCTTAGCTGCAGTGGTTGTGCCCATGGCCCTTACTGGTTAGTGACAGTTTTGTTGATGGCACGTGGTAAACGAAGAGCCAGAGACTCAGAGCTGCTGTTTTAGCAGGGAGCCAGTCTGGACTGTGACACACAGGGCCTTGAGCTGCTTTCACTGGTTTGAAAACACCAAGTCCAGATTGTCACTGTAAGAGGAAGGGAGGCTGTGGTTCAGTTGTGATGTGTGTGTTTTACGTGAAGGCTTCAAGCATTAGTGAGAATCGGGAGAAGTGTTTTCAAAAGTTATCAGCAGCACCTGCAATAAGAAATTGAATGCACAACTTAGGGCATCATCCAGGGAGGCTTTCAGCACCTTTGCACTGTGTACGTATTAACAGTATTTACAGTGTATACGTAAAAAGGCTGCGTATGGGGGTGTTGCTTTGTTTTCACGTAGTTTCGTGTGCGAGCCCGTGCAGAAGGGCTGCGGGGCGGGCTGGGGGCGAGGCGGGATGCGCCGGGCGTCGCCCGCTGCCGGCAGGGTGGCTCCGCCGGGCGGCCGGGCGG
>VZRX01021448.1:171701-233551 GCA_013398075.1 Notiomystis cincta | reverse complement strand
GTGCTCCGAGCCGCCGGGGTGCGGGGCCGGGGCGGGCTGGCCGCCAGCGGGTCCGCAGGGGGCGGGTGGCGGCGCCCCGCGCGTCCCCTTTGCCCGCAGGTGCTCTCCCGCTTCGTCGGGAGAGAGCAGGAGGGGGTAGCATCCTCCCCTCCTCCGAGGACAGAGAGGGCTGAGACCTTGATGAAGTAGATCTGTCCGGCTTCCTTTTCCAGCGAGGCCACGAGGTGCAAGGCAAAAATAGAGGGGTATGATGTGTACGGGAAGCACAAACCTCCTGGCACTTGGTACCTCTGAGTGTCATTTTGTAAAAACCCGAAGGATTTAATTTCCCCCCTCTTTTTCCCCCTCCCCTTTCTTTCCCCCTGCTGTGTCTGTGGAGTCTGCTGTGAGTTGCTGTGACAACACCAGGAGGCTGTTGGGGGATCTTGTGGCACAGATTATCGGGTGTCTGTGTCAGGACATGTCTGTGGGCCATAGAAAGGGGCTGTAGAGACAGACCGTAGTAGAGTTTTAATTTGTTTAGTCAACCTTTAGCGGGTATTGTGGCATCCAGCATCTAGAGCAAAGATAATTCAGTCACTGGACATACCAAGGCAGACTAGGTGGAGTAGTTGCCGTCTATTGGTCAAGGCACTACTCTGAAGGCAACAATATACTTGTTTAAAAAATGATAATAATAAAAGAAAGCCCTTGAGGCTCTGCATATGGTCACAGCAAGAGCAAGGAAGTGATGCCAGAAGAGTCTCAATGACTTTGTTCATCCTCAGTTTGTGTACTATTTCAGGACACACAGCTGACTTGAAGCCAAATGTTCAGCTTGAGCTGTAATAGAAGCTGAGGTGGAAATTAGCTTTTCCAGTGTGCTTAAGGGGAGTCCATTAGCTGCTGGTCTTTCTAGGCAAAAATAGTACATGTGGGGAGAAACTTGCCGTTGTTAGGATTACATTGAAGAGTTGTCATGACTGCTCAGTGTAAGTAGCAATTGAGTGGCACATATTTCAGTACAGGGTGTATTTCAGGGTCAAGAGTCACACTACCTGGAAATGGAATGGCTTCATTTCTTTTCAGTATTTTTCAGAGATCCCCTTCCATTAGGTTATGCTTTTATTTCTATGCATGTTGCATTTGCACATCTGATTCTGTGCCTCAGTTATACAAAGTATCTACACACTATTAACAGAAGAAAAGAAAAGTGAGTTCAGTATTTGTACTAGGGTTCTTTATCTAAGTGACATAATACTTAAGCAACATAAGATCTGGGACAGGCTCAGATATGCAGAAATGTTTTTATCCAAGAAGAAGTAAACATCAATTTTAGCTCTGGGAAGCTTTCTAAAAGTCCTGCCCTTTTAAAACTCCAAGCTTCATAAATACTGTAAAGCATTAGGCTGAGAGGAAGAGCTGATCACTTGACCAGTAAATCCTGATGTTTGATTCTTTGATAATACATTTTATTTGTTGGAAAAATGCTTAAGTCCTGTATCCAGATGTTACCCTGTGCTGAAGGAGATGAAAGGACAGACAAGCCTTGGAGGAGGAGAAGCAGAGGAGCAGCAGGTGTTTGACATGCTCCTCCTTTGCTCCCTTCTGTCCTGCCAAGCACTGTAGAGCAAAGTGTGTGCTTGGGAAGGAGGAAAAGGAAAAGCTGAGGCATCCTTGCTGCATACAGCAGGCTTGCAGGGCAGCTCAGAGACTGGGTGATTGTACCCTTGGATCACTGATTGGGTTCTCATAAAAGAGCTCAAAGCCTTCTGCTGAAGGAGTGAGTGGTGCAGGAACTAGAGCTGGTGCACCTGTGGTGCGTGGTTATAGCTGGGGCTCTGTGGCATTACAGACAGGTCATGAAATAACAATGTGGTTTCCCTTTGCCTCCCATCCAACACTATTCTACTTTTCTGTTTTCCTCTCCTTTCTGTCTGACAAAAGACACAAGATAGCAATTTCTTTCTTCTTTTTAAATTACTTTTTTCTTTGCAAATGAGACTTTGCATTAGACATTACAAGTAACCCCCCATCTATGTGCGTCCTGCACTATTCCATTAATGTTGCTGGATTTGCATTTGAGACATAAGTGCAGAACTTGACCCATGATCTGCAAATAGCATTTACCTGGAGTCTGCCATCCTGAAGGGTTTGCTGTTCCAGTCAGTGTATAGATCCTTTGGTGGGTTTTTCCTGCTGTCATTATGAGGTCTCACTCTCCTTTGGTAGTTTCCTGGTGGTAATATGTCTGGAATTAATAAAATCACATATAATGTCTTTCTAAGATCACTGATTAACAAAGAAGAGAACGCATAAGAAATGTCACATGAAGTTCAAGAAGCAAGAGTCTGATTCTATCTTTTGTAAAGAGAATTTGTGCAGAAAGTGAATTCAAGAGCTCTCTGTGCTAGAAGGTCACCAGTGTCTCTGGAATATTCTTTGTTTGTAGCTCTAGCAAAGCTCGATAAATATTTTCCCCACAGAAATGCACAGAAGTTGTGAGAATGCCTTATTTGGGGGTTATTATTGTTATTCCTTCAGTACTGTTGGGAACACTGCCTCGAAACAGCATTCAGTGTCAACACCACTTTTATAAGTGGTTATGATCACTAACAGCCTCTGCTACATATCAGGAGTTTAATACTGCACAAGCATCAGAGTAAAATCAGGTATTTCGTGGAGTTTATTACCATAAAACTTAGTAGTGTTGTGTCAGACTTTTCCAGGGACCCATCTTCCTTTCAGCTTTGAGTTTTATATGTTATCCCAGATACTCCTGGGCATGGCAGTCACTAAGGGTTCAGCTGCAGCTTTGCCCCAGTTATGTTGATCCAAATACCAAAGCAGGAGTCAGAGCACCTGATGCTCTGTCTGCAGTGATGGCTCCTGCGATGCAGTAGCAGGGGAGCTGGGAACGAAACAATTGGTGCTGAGGACCCAGTGTCCACACTGCACACAGCTCAGGGACACAGGGTGTTACTTCAGACTGCCTTCAGCCTGGTCCCATGGACTGAACGCTCATCACTGGTGGGTGGCACACCTTCCCCTTCAGAATTCAGTTTGTGCACTCTGGCTGCACCTGCTGTGAACCAAAGCATGGAGTATTTGCTTCAAAAATGTATTCTTGAGCTGGATTAACATGCTATTAGCAGTGTAGCCTTATTCAGCTCCTGCAGCATAATTTTCTGTTGCAGAAGGAGAACTGATCTGAGGACTTTGTGCATTTTATGGGTGGCTGCTTTAAAAAGTGCCAGCTGTTTGGTGATGGTTATCACCATCAATAGGTATTGTCCATTCTTCAGGTACTTGGTTCTCAGCCACTTTTATTCATGTCAGCCACAGTTAAGTTTGGTTTGTGATGATATGACAGATTATGACCCATAGCAATGCCAGATCTTGGTCACTGCCTAGTCCTTTTTGTCTGCTCTGATTATCTCTGGTGAGTGGAATGAATAGTCAGTTGTAGCCAGGTATATCTGGAATCCTCACAAAATGCATAGGCAAAGCTAAAGTGCCAGCCTTAAATCAGACATGTACCAGCTATAGGGATGTTCCCCCCTTTCCAGGGGCAGATCCACTGTGGTCACTGTTTTCCACATCTTTCTGCACACAAGAGAGAAGAAGCAAAAGGGACTGTCTTGTGTGGTGGCTTCTTCTTGGGGTAGGCTCTGGAAAATTAGTGAAGGGAGGAGTGGCAGTACTGCAGGCTCTGCCACCATGTAAAAAACACTTATCCCAGATTCCCACACGTGATGTTTCTGAAATGGTTAAATGTCCTTCACCCGCCATGTGGATTAATTTCTAGGGTGATGATCTCATCACAAAGGATATCCCAAGGTGTGTCACGGGTCAAAATAATATGTAAGCTGCTCAGTGTAATCAGCTTGTTGATTTCTGCCCTTCAGGTCTTCCAGAACTTGTCAGATAATTGACATAGCTGAAGTCTAATGCTGAACTCTGCATTTGGGTCTCAATTTGGTCTAATAGACTGAGTGTGTATAACATAAAAACAGGTCCTTGTGAGCTACAATTTTATTGAGAGACTCAGGAGAATCTGTTATTATACCTAAAATTGAATGTTTCCATTCTCATCTACTGAGCTGTCTGCTCTCAGCAGAGGGCAGTCTGTTTTACACACTGTTATGAGGAAAGAATTTCTGTTTTACTAGTATCTCCGTTTTTTGGGCATCTGTGGAAATGCTCATTGTTACCGATCAAAAGGGTTTGTGTCATCTCAGAGGTAGGTTGGGCTTGACAGAGGATTCTACTAATTAACAGAAACAAACAAATCTGGAGCCATGGAGGCAGAGAAAGAACAGAGTGACAGGCATCCAACACTGCAAAGCAGGAATTATTATTCCCTGTCTCTACAATTTCTGTGAGGACTGTGGTGATCATGTAACTGAGAAGTTTTCTAGCAAACCGAGAGACATCTGTTCTGTCTTCAACTTTACATCATCATTAGGGGCTGCTCCTTTCATTTCTGTGTGAAGCCATGGTCAATTTTTCACTCCCTTTAAAACTTGAGGGATAAAGTGGGGATTATGGCAGCTGAATGGAAGCTTCTGAGAACTTCTGTCTTTAAAAAGGAAGAGATAGCATCCAGAAATTAATCTGATGCTTATTGATCAAAAGTTGACATGAAAGAAGCTGGTTTGGCCCAGCCAAGTGGAGTCTGTCTTGACGGCAGCCTCAGTGTTTAACATCTCCAGCTGTATCAAATTGTAGCAGCATTCTGAAGGATTTATTTCTTTGTTGATACTGGCCCTAAGCTGTCCCAGGACAGAAGAAAAAGTTCTGCCCTTGTGGAAGATAAAGCTGTTTCTGTTGACCTGCACTCTTGTGGGCAGCAATAGCCAGGATTATCTCATTTATCACCTTGTGCTGTGAAACATTTCCATCAGCTGCCCTTCTCTTTCTTCCCATGGGAGAGCCCAGGGTCTTGCATTTGCAATCAGGTCAGCTTTAGAATATAAGGACTTCTCTCCTTCCCCAATAATTCGTGTACCTGTTGTTTCCTTCTGCTGATGGACCAGGTAGGGCAAGTAGGTAATAAATTCTGGAGTTAATCTTGAATTTCTTCCTTCTGAGTCAGTCTCTTCAGTCTTTCCATGTAAACTGCCAGAACTTTAAATAATGGCAATAGGGTAATGCTGCTTCATCCAGGACAAGCATCCAGCCTGATATGCATTATGCCCACCTTTGTCCCCTGGTGACCTAGTGATCTGATCCCATCTTAAGTCTTACTGCCCTTTGTCACCAGCTAGTTCTTTGATGCTGACCAGGAATAGTTCTCCTTTTGAAACCAGTCTCCCCAACAGGCCTCCTGTTATTTAATAAATTGTTAATATTAATGTACACCTTGTAAAAAATGTTTTGTGATGATCTTTCAGCAGCTGGTAGTCTATCTGTTGCTTGATCCCATGTTGTGATTAACTTAACAAATATAGTTGGTGGGGCCCTAAATTCATTGATTAAATTGAGCCAAACCACGAAACAGTGTTTTGGCCCTTAACCTTTCCCCAAATCAGGGCTGTCTGTTAATTCTACTCTTTTGCACAAGTGAACACTAAGCTCCCCCTGCTTTGTCCCTTGGCATATCTGTGTTGATCCAGTAAAGACTCTGGAACAGCACATGCTGGGTTATATATTGAGAACGAGCATTTCACACGCTTGTTCTGGCTCATGTGCTTGTTGGTCCCTGCCAGCGTGCTGCTGCCTTGGGATTCTGCACTGCAAGGTAGTGATTTCAGTGCCTGAAGAACTTGGCATTCTGCATCTCCTTTTCCAGTTTCCATGGTTGCAAGCAGTAATTTTGCAACTTGGGGATGGAGGCAAGAGTATTGCGTAGTCTTGTAAATTTTTTTATATTCTATTTGACATGTCACTGCCTAATGGCTCTCTGAAGGAATCACTCCAAAACTGTACGAAAAAATACATCTCCAGAATAGATTGAAATATGGAGTAGCTACAAAAGCACTTTCATATAGTTTCAGGAAAGTGTATTTTCTGGGGATAATTGTTGATGATCTTATTGTCTTACTGGTGGCCTGAGTTTTTCAGGTAATTGTCCTGCCCATTGTTCACATTAATTCGTGTCAGACTTTGGTGTCTCTTTCCATTACATTTCTTCTGTAAAATTGTGACATTTTAATTGTGGTTGGCACCCCCTTTGTTTGAAGGAGTTCCTGGTTTGCATGTTTGGTCAGATTACTTGACACAGGTCGAAATTACGAATTTTATTTTTTCCATGGAATAGCTTAAAGAAAAACTCCATTGGGCAGACAAGGTTCTTATATGTTGTCATTCAGAACTGTCATCTGAAGAGTTTGCTCTCAGCACAAGAGCTAAGTAAAATGCTTGCTTTGAGGGGTCCTGTAAGTACAGAGCTAAGAAGTAAATGCCTGCAGGATCACCCCATAATCACTGATTAATGTAGACACTCTTAGTGATTTGTTTGTGCTGGTTGTGATTTGTTTGTGCTGAAGAGAAAAGGGTTGATAATTAGCTCTTTCTTTGAAGAAAAATCTTGGTTATGTTTTATATATGCTAAGTGAGGATTTTAAACATCTGGACATTTCAAAGTGGGTGCATAGGGGTGGACTCCTGATCCTCCACAGATAACTCTCTATTGGGTTTGGATCTTTATCCACCTTGTTTCTAGCAGAGAAGAATGCAGTCATAGTTTTGTATATATTAAACTGCATTTTTAAAACAAGTTCATGGTTATGAGCTGGTTATCTATTGTATATTAATACACCTACACTAATACAGAGAGTTAGGGGGTTGTGTGTGTTTGGTGTGTTTAATCTGTGTACCAGTGGACTCAATAATCGTGTGATGTGCTTCATCTACAGATCTTTTAGAAACTTTCTTTGGAAAGGGAATGTTTCATTATTGAGGCTGACCAACCTGCATGCTATGGCACTTGTGTGTTTTATAGTGATAATAATAACAACTCATTTAGCAATGAGGAAAAGCTAAATGAAAAGCCAAGCACCCCACAGCAATTTGAGGTGAAGCAACAGAAAAAGAAATTGGCAACCATAACCATCTGCAATCTGTGGTTCGAAACAGCAGCCTTATATTTCTTTGGAAATAAATCATCTTTCTTTTGGAATATTTCTTAACTGCTAATCAAGTTAATTAATTAAATGGCTTTATGCTAGATCTTGAGTCTGCTCACATCTCCTGCTTTTTTGGCTGCCTCTGTCTTCTCTTCATCTGCAAACAATCACAGGTGACAATGTAAAAATAGAACATCCTAAGAGATTTTTGAGATCCTGTGTTATTCTTACAGGTATCATTTTCCATTTCCATCCATCTGCTCATCTTTCTTTAGAACTGGATTAAGCAGCTGAATTTTGTGCTCCTGTTTTTTTTTTTTTTTTGGAAACGGCGATTTCTGATCAGACCTTTTCCCTGGTAGGTTTCTTGCTGCCCCTCATTTGATGGCCCTTCTGTCTTTCTCTGGCAATTTCTGTCACTGCCCTTTCTGGGACTGGTCGCATTCCCAGTAACTTTCCTCATAGTTTTTCCCTGCTTTGTTTTGCTGGTAAACTAAACCACTGCCGGTTGTAGGTTGGTTTTAGCAAGTTTTTCGTTGATCTTAGAATGTTTTGCCTTTTTTTAATCTTTATATGTGCTCCTTTGTTCTTGTCTAACCAGTTCAGTTTCAGTTCCAGTTGGTCATCCCAGGTATTACCAGACTTTCAGAGATCAAATCTAGTTGTCTTACTGCTGTTGTTTATTTTAGTTATTTTATTTAATTTTAGTTTTGTAAATACATTTAAATCAGTGTGATTATATAATAGGTTTAGCACCAGCTTAACCTAAGGGCTACCTTAAAAAAAAAACTGTGGCTGTATTTTTTTTTAGATCTTGTATGCCTGGCTTTAATCATTCCAGTAGCCAGAAGGCATCTGGCTACATTTGTAAGCATTTAATCAACTTGTTTTGCTAATTGTTTATGCTGTAATTTGTTGTTAGCATCTGGTTTTATTTGAGGTATCTAAATATCTGTCTGGGCTTTTGTCTGTCAGTCTCTTCAGGAGTTCTTTCTGCTTTAATACCTTCCTGAAAACTAGTGAACAACGTTAAAATGATCTGCATTTTTAACACATAGTTACATTATAGATACTGGAGGATATTTAAGAACTTACCTTAACATAGCCACAGAGCTCTAATTTTGTTTTTATTCCCAGTTTATTTTAATCTCTGTCCTGTGCAGTATTGAGTCATGCTAAAAATATCTTCATTATATTGCCATTGATCTACAGCAGGGCATCGGGCATGCTGTGTCTGAGTCCTGTGATAACTTTGCTTTAATTAAGTTAATAAGTATATTGGAAAATTAAAACCCCAGTCATTTTAAAATTTTGTTTTCATATGTTCCTTTTCTATGATTCTCAGACAGTTGCATTGACTTATCTGGTTACTTTTATTTAGATTTGCCTGTTAATTTTAAACTGGCTTTGTTATCCTCTTGGAATTTTTTTTAAGATTCCAGACCCTGTACTTAATACATATTTTGTGATTGATTGAAGCACATTTTTGTAGAACTGCCATTTAGGAACTTTGGAAGAATTTTAAATCAAACTGTTATATAATACCACAGCTAATCTGTGTAACAGCATTTTAATGGAATATTGGGTTGGAAGAAAAATTGATTTGGCATCTCTGCTTGGTAGTTTAAAACCAACCAGACACACTGGCTAGCCATGCTCCTTCATTTTGCTTTCTAGCCTTGTAAACATTTCCACATTCCATCTGTGATGTCTAGTCCATGCATGAATAAAATATGAAGTAATTTAATACTACATAATATGTCAAGGGGATTGCTGTTTATTCTCAGACTCGAAACTTTTTAAGATCACGTGCTGAAAGCTCTTGGCATTTTGCTACTCATTTGGGGCCCTGCCTGTGAGGCCGTGGTGTGGGAACATGCCATGTTCTCTGTAGTGTGGGGAAAAAAGATTGGGTTTGTACTTTTATTTATATCATGACTGTATCCTTCCCAAGGATGCTGAGGAGGAACGAGGAGGTAGCTCTTGGTTCTCTTCCTGTGTTTGGAATCACAGAGAGGGTGCAGAGCCCATGG
Source organism: Notiomystis cincta (assembly GCA_013398075.1). Lineage (NCBI taxonomy): Eukaryota > Metazoa > Chordata > Aves > Passeriformes > Notiomystidae > Notiomystis > Notiomystis cincta. The sequence continues at coordinate 224,469 of VZRX01021448.1, read as the reverse complement.
CCATCCCAGGTATCAGCCTCATGGGAGCCTGCATCCAGCAAGCAGCTGGGGCAGGATGGCAGACAGGGAACTGGAAGCCTCTGGAGTGCTTCACCTCAAGTCTAGTAACCTGTGAGGATGCTGGTGACAAGCCAGGTGAAGGGATAAAGGCTGTCTCTTAACAGCTTTATCAGTGTCCTTATCAGCTGCAAGCCCTGTGCCGACGCAGCGGGCTGGTATCACAAGGCCATGGGGTTCGCACGTGGTGGCTCCTCTGTGTGTGTGTTCAGAGCTGTGTTCTCTGCTCTGCACCTGGAGGATTGCAGAGCTCTGCTTGTGCAACTGTGCCCTTGTGCCACCACGCTGCAAAGTGGCTGGGGCCATGTTTCAGGCTCCGAATAGCAGGGTAACTCCAAAATGCATTCTCACGTGCTGCAGCATTGCCAGAAACATTCAGGGTCTGTGGAAATGTCAGTGTGACACAGCAGTGGCAAAAAGCACTCTTGCACCTCGTCTGTGTCGTCCCTAACTCCCCCTTCCACACTTAAATAAAGATCACAACTGTGCCTTAGCCATTATAGTTATTAGCACACAGTCCATACTCAGAATTTTATCTAAATGGGTAACCTTGAGTTCTTACAAAGGCTTATGTTTCTTGGTTTACATCAGTTTAAAAAATGAAAAAAAAAAAAAAAAACAGTTAAAATCAGTGTTTGACTAGTAGTTACTAAACGTGATTTTTTTTTAAATCAGAACTGCCTCTGACAGTGAAAAATGGACACAAAATACCTTGAATCTGTTATTTTAAACAGCCTGACAGCTAATATATAGTCTGTATTTATGTGTGAATGAGATGTGAATATTAAAAAAGGTATTAAAACAAATCATTGGATTTCTTTATCTGTAGTGCTTTCTTCTCAAAAAAGAGAACACCATCACTCCAGGTGATGGGCTGTGTTTTGTCAATTAAATTGCTTGGGTTCCTTGCGGAAATAATTATTAGGCAAGCCTTCCTGACCAGGTTTGTAACTTGCCTTTTCCCTTTTCTCCTTCCTTGATTACGATTCCCTGGCAGAGACCAGATTGCTCAGCAGACTGCTAGACATTAGAAAACCAAATTCAGATATTTCAAACTATGATCCCACATATGAAAATGACAGACTGTAGTAAACATGCATGAGTTGGTTTTAGTTATTCAAATACCCATTTTTCCCAGCTTGCCTTTGTATCCAGGCATTTATTCAATATATTGCCATAGAATATTTAAGGACATTGTTTCAATAACTTTCCATGAGGATAGTACCTTCAAAAAACTTCACTTTCTATTTCATGTCAAAAAGAATTTCTGGGTGTAGATAAATATATTTGCAAGTTCCTGTTTGGCTCTTTGGTTTCAGTTTAGTCCACGATCTGTACAAACTTCTCCTTAGACAATTAAGAGTGTGCCATACGTGCAGGATATAATGGGAATTGTGGTTTTGTAGCGTGGAGTCATCTTACAAGTAAGTTTTATTGTGTGCTAAACCCATCTGTGTGACTCATTGTCAGCAATATTGTGTGGACAGCCCTAAATCAAATCCTGAATGGGCGGTATTGCAGAGGGCAGGTTTATACTGGTATCCTTCGGGTTAAACCCACTGATGCCCAGGGCTTTTTTCCTCCTGGCATAAAAAGTAATAGCAAGAGGTAAGTTTGTGCTAGCTGCCCTTGTTTCACCAAGATCTATCTTCTGCAAACAGGCTTGTGTTTACAGAAACCAAAGTGAAAATAGCATGTGAACACCATAAAGCCACTGCGGTCAAAACAGTTGTGTATTTGCATAACCAAGCAGTATTTTAAGGACTGGCTGGCTTTCTGTGGGACAGTTTGCTACACACCTTTCCCTAAGAGTTTGTTGTCTCCAGGCATCTCTCGGGAAGTGGAAGCAAAAGGCTCTGATTCTAAATAGCACTGTTATCACACAGAAGTCAAAAACCAGTTTAACTGTCTTGTTCCAGTTTTTCATAAATGGACATTGACATGGACTACGAAAGACCCAACGTTGAAACCATCAAGTGTGTGGTGGTTGGAGATAATGCAGTAGGGAAGACTCGTCTGATCTGTGCGAGAGCCTGCAACACAACCTTGACTCAGTATCAGCTTCTGGCAACGCACGTCCCAACCGTGTGGGCCATTGACCAGTACCGTGTCTGCCAGGAGGTAAGGGCTGCAGCTCTGCACGTGTGCAGCACATGCTGGGGGCTGCTGCTGTTGTTACTAGCAAGCCTTGCCCTGCCAGGATGCAGCAATGAGCTCACAAGTATTTTATGAGTGATCTCTGCTGCAGCCATGGCTGGGTACATCTCTCGTTCTAAAGTGATTTCTTTATCAAACCTGTTTTTAGGGAGATAAATGTTCTGCCTGTTTTATAAGGTGCATCATTTGATAAAAACTACGTGGGTAGACTCTTGACCTAGCATGCTTTGGACCTTTTGATGGGCTGAATTAGAAAAGCAATTGTTTGATGGAGGGAAAGAGAATGTTCTGTGTGTTCTGTTCTAGGTCCTTGAACGCTCAAGAGACGTTGTGGATGAAGTGAGTGTTTCCCTCAGGCTGTGGGATACTTTTGGGGACCACCACAAAGACAGGCGCTTTGCTTATGGAAGGTAAATAGACCCAAGCAAAATTTGAAGAAATACTTGAGTTCAAATTTTAGGGCAGAAATAAATTGCAAATCTGAATTTTGAAAAGCAAGGACTTAACAATCATGAGTATTCATGTTCCTGCCCACTGCAAAGAGGATTATCTGCTGCAAGGATTAAAAAGATATAAATATTTAAAAAGCAGCATAGTTTTACTATGCTACATTTCCTTGAACAGCCTGCTAAGCTCTGTCAACAACTGTTGTCCTATTTTGAATTTTAAAGATAATTCTCCAAAATAGGATCGTAGTTTCACCAAATTGCACAGGAGCATTCTCTCCTGTATAAGCAGTGCATGGTATAATTGCCTAACAAGCAATAAATAAGGAGAGATGTTGGGAAATAATCACTCTTGTTCAATGAAATATTTATTTTATTAAAATCTCTGATGTTGAATGGGCAGCTAACCTCTTGAGAGCAGAGCCAGATGCATGAAAGATGAGGCTCTTCCATATTTCCTTAATTGAAGTGGAGGTTTTTCTTCTATAAATATGTCTGTTAGTGAATCAACTATGAAAATTCTAAAAAATGCATAAATAATAAATATATATTTAAATTAATGTGATCTAGATTTTTCCAGGATGTATTATATATGTGTGTGTATATCTATATGTATGTAAAAGTTAAGCACAGTTTCAGCAAGGACTGAAGCCAGTGATAGTCTTTCTGGTTTGTTTAATTAGATCTGACCTTGTGGCAGTACAGAGAGCAGAACAGCTGTATTAGTCAAATACTGAGCTGAAGGTGGGTTTTGGACATATATTTTCATAACTCACATTTGAGAGGTCTCAGTCCTCACACATTTTTTCACCTTGTTGAACTTTTTCATAACCTTTTCATATCTGCTTCAGTCGCTGCAGTTGGTCAGACCTTCATAGACAGACACATTTTTTTTTCCAGCTGGGAATGCCCTTTATAGAGTGTCAGCCCCAGCTTTCTCTTGCATGTGGCCAGAATGTACTGTCTTGCTGTTTTTCTTCTATCTCTGCTGCCTGATGACACAAGTGACTTTGAAGGAGCATGGTCTTTTCTATTCTCTACCCCTTAGAAATGCTGTAGAGGGTTCTGCTGGTTGAATCCACCCATTAAATTTTCAGGCTGTAGAACTCTGTGTGTTTCTACAAACTCTCCTTTGTGTACAGCACTGTGTTAGTTGAGTTTTCACAGAGTCATGAATTACCTGGAATTTTCTGTCAGGAGCTAAAGTGGCAACACATCTGGGCTGCACAGCCTGGACCATTTGTAAATAAGCTTTGTGAGAGAAGTTATGAACTTTAAGGTAATATTTACCTTAATACTTAGTGCTACTGGAAGATGTCCATAGGTACCATTTTACCTTTTGGCAGCACGTGGAGCCTGCATTGATAAATTTGGATGTAAATTCATGTTTCCACTCACTGTTCCACTTTGATGTGGCCTCCCCATACTCTGCAACAGATACTGTGTCACTGAGAAGATTACTGGAGATTAGGAGAACAGAATCAGGCATGTTCTGAACCCTGATCCCACGTTTACTGACAGGACTGGGGAGGGAGGAAACAACGTACTTAGATTCTAATCCTGCAGACGCCAAGGAGGACGTGAATAACTTGAGATCTCCCGCATTAAGCATATGAACACAGTGATTCATTTGTGATGTTAGCAGAACTGAACTTGTGTAGAATGAGGTTTGCTATATCCTAATTAGCTTTAAAAGGCTGTTCTGGAAGCCTGCTCTCCTGTTAGTGGTTTTTCTGCAAGTTTGATAGTGAAGGAAGTAAATGGAAATTCTAAAGAAATATTTGATAAATAGAATTTCAGTTTTAAAATGTTGTGATTGTAAGCACTGCTTAGGTACTGGTTGTTTTGAAAATACTAAAGTTGCATTTAAAACAGACCATTTAATATTTTATTTGGGTTGGCGTTTTCAAAAGAGTTTTTCAGTGCTGGATGTTCATGTTTATAGGAATTTATTTTAAATCACCTCTGTACACTGAGCTGCAGTGTAGTCAGCTGTGTCAAATCTTGCAATACAGTGAAAGGTCTTTTTTCTGCCAAACTGCTCAAGGTTACACCTGCGAGTGCCCTGTGTTTTGATTGTCTGTAGGATCATATAATAATATAATCCTTTGGGTCTCTTAAAAAAATTCTGTGCATCTGCACCTTATGCAGGGGAAGGCTTACTCCAGCAAACATTCAGCCAAGACCTCTAATTGTCCTAAACCTGCTGTAACAAGAACCAGCAAGTCATTAACTCGCCTGCTGCTCATTGGAAAAGTTTGCTCCATACAGTTTTAGAAAATGTTACATAAATAGGTTATGCTATAGATGACTGGGTGAACAGTTAATAGGACTTGCAGCAGAGATAAATCCTTCTTAACTCTTTATTTTTCACAGATAGAAACATGAAAGGAGAACAAGAAAAGGACTGTTTTCCACTATTTTTGTGTGACAGAACAAGAGAAACATTTAAATGCTGCTGGGGATGGAATAGCTCATGTTTCTACTGCCATCCCTTAATGGGAGTATGGAGAGTGAGATCAGCTTGCATTCTACTCTGTGGTGTTTAGTTTAATAATCACTCTCCTTTGGGAGCTTTGGGAAACAGTTCCTGACAGCTTAAGGGAGTGAGGGGGATGTGGCTGCAGAGACTTGTGGAAATATTTGCTGCAGTTTTACAGAATGATGTTTTTTTACCCCCCTTAGACTAAAGTGTGTGCTTTAGTTTTGGAAATACCCAGTTCAGCTTAGGCAGTATGGGATGCCAAACAACCATTTATTGATAATCTCCCATAGGGTTTCATTTGGTGCACAATCATCCCAAAATGCTGTAAAATTATAATGTCTTGGTTATGATTTAGTGTATTGATTTCCAGCTCCCAGGCACCTCTTTGTTTAATAACAATCTCGTCTTGGTGCTATTGTATTCTCTAAGCCTGCAGATGCGGTGTGAACTTCATTTAAAGCCCAAGTTGTTATTCAGTTTCTCTGGGAGGCAAGTGTAAAGACAAGAAAACATCTTATTTTACGTTTCAACTTGTCAGGATTCACTGTCTTCCATCCTCCTGTCCAATCTGGGTTTGAATGAGAGTGTCAACATATCATCATGTTCAAACTAATTCTAGAAACTGGCTTGTACTTCTTTTTCTCACTTTTTGCATCCTTTTCCTTCCCACCCCCACCCCCCAGGTAAACATGTTTGGCTAATTTGATAAATAGCCTGTGTCCTAGGTTTTTTTAACATGCAGCTCTAGTATGTGTAAACATAAGCACAGACCTGCAAAGAGTTAATTCAGTCCCAATCAAATATTTATTCTCAATACCATGAGTGGGGGTTGTCAGCTAATTCAGCCAGGATGATTTATTTACTTGCAACTTAAATATGAGCTGTAGACCAAACAAAATCTGTTCGTACAGCATGGACAGAAAACAGCTTTTTCCTCATGACTTACAAATGTGAATGAGTCTTGCCGTGAGACTGCTGACAGAGCCTCTTAAAATATGTTGAGAGTATTTCCTCTGTTGTGAATGGATTTTGTAAGCCTTGTGGGTATATATACAGAGGAATACATGCATTTGACTTCTGTGTGATTACAATTCCCTTCACCAGTTACTTCAATGTAATTGAATCCCTAAAAATACACCTTTTCAATGCTGCTGAAAGGAGTCCACGGGAACAGGGCTTTATCACTAATATTTGAAGACTTCCACCAACATCTTTCTGATTTTTTTTTCCTCAAGGGACAACGATGATGCTGTTTCTGTAAGAACAAAACTAAGTAGCTCTGATGTAAGATGGTATTTGTGTTCATCAAATTCAGTGAGATTAGGGAGAGGTTTGTGGCTTCAGTTGGATCAGTGCTCTCTGTCATGGAGCAGCTGGCCAGCAGCTCCCCTCCTTTCTTCAGAGAAGGTCTGAGGTTTCAGAATGAATGAAAGCTCACACGTGTCCTGTCCCGGGTTGGGAGGGGTCCTCAGAGAGGGCTCTTTAGAGCAGAGGGACTCAACAGACACAGGATAGTCTCTTGCTTCACCTAAGGCTCAGCTGATGGGGAATCCAGTTACTTTCAGAGGTCTCTCTGCTCAGCTGCTTCCTTTTGTTATGTCTTCTGCCACAAAAAAGCAATAGGCAGATCTTCAAATCATCTTCAGCTGCCCAAACTTGTGAGCCTCCCCTTCTACTTTACAGTGGTTTATAAGCTTTTCATGTTCTTCATCATGTGAGCATGAAGAACTGTAAAAAATCATTTTTACAATATATACATATATTCATTATGATTTTTTTTCTATTTTGAGTTTGACTTAGGCCCAAGAAAGACTGGAATAGGCAGAAAGGTTCACAGAGAGCTTTCTCCAGTAACTCTATTCTCAAATGCTGTGTGTATGCACTGGTTTTTTCTTCTTTTGTTGCTTACATCAAAATTTGAGGCTTTTTCATTCAGCTCATGAGGAAGTAAATGCTTTATATACTTAGACCGCTGAAATTAACACAGATCTACTTTTCTCCTCTGCACCCCACTGTGCTTCCATACTGTGAGTAGAAAGAGGTTGCTATGGAATTTCTGTTGGGAATCCTTCCTTCTTGAGAGAGGTGTGTGCCAAATGGCTGTTGGTGGGCCTGAGGCTCTGCTCACTGTATATGGAATTATCTGTAATCAAAGGACACCTCCAATGCTTTAAGCCTTCCTTAAGGAGTAAAAAAAGTATGTGGTGTGTGGCACATGTTATTTGTGGTATTACATCATTTCACATTTTGCTTTGCTGGTCTTTCTAAGTCAGGGCTGGGCAGAAAGGGGGCATTTAGGCTCTGTACTGAAAGGCTGCAAGGCAACAGCAAAATCTTTTGGAAATAGTAAGCATGGGAGGCTGCTTTCTGCCAAAATCTTCATCTCAGTGAATAGGTACTAGGTGGATTTCTTGTGCTGTTTTCCACTCCAAGGGTCTCAGGATCTCAGTCTGGGTTTCCTGAAACATGTCAGACTATGGACAACACTCTGCACAACCAGTTATGACTGTTTTAAAATGAGTTCTTCTCAATAACTTTGAGACATCAGCTTGCCAGTTAACATTTCTTGATAGTTTAATTTAAACTTAAAAAAGAGAAGGAGGCTGGTTTTGGTGATAGCCCAAAGAAAACAAAAAATATAGAAGTCCATATTTTCTCCACAGAGAAAGAGATGCATCTCCTAATATCCAGTGCCTATGTCTTCTCTGACTTCAGAAGACACTCCCATACTGGATGCAATCCAAAACCTATTATTTTTTCATCTTCTTTGTATTTTTCCCTCCTTGGCTTCAGCAGTGCTTTTATGGAATTACACTTTTAATGAATTTTGGGATCTAACTTTGGACCTTCCTTCTAATTTTTTTTCCTGTTCCATCCTTACATCCCTCTGCTACCTGGAAATAATTTTTTTCTTCTAAACATGCTGCTTAAGCTGATGTTTAACTAATTTTTTTCTTACCTGTTTTAAACTCAGTATGTTTTTCTGATTGACCATTGGTTCCGGGGGTATTTTTAGATGATAATGCCGAGAGTAAAGAAATGGTTAATTTCTTCTTTCATTTATTTTTGCAGTGTCTTTGGTGAAAGTTAGTTGGTTCTCTGTAAAGAGTGAGCATACAGTTCTCATCTGTAAGCTGCCTCCTTACAATTTCCAAAAATAATTTCCTTGCATTCTTGGTTTCTCCATTGTTTTGTGAATTTCTCTCCCATTATTTTGTTTCCTGACTGTTGTCTGGAGACAGCAGTCAGCTAACATCTTAAAAACCCCTTCTGTGTATTTTGGTGTTTGCCTGAGTGAATCAGACATGTTCCAGCTGGCCCTGTACCTTCACTTGCTCCAGCATTTTGTTTCATCCTTCTCCATTGATGTCAGGCTTTATGTCTGTCTTACATAAACCCTGACTTAGCATGTGACACACAGAATATTGCAGTATTACAGCACCAATTAAGTGTCTAGGATTCTGTTTATCACAGAATTCTTATTCCTGTCTTAGAAACAAGATCTCTGCTTCAGGAAAGGGAAAAAGGCACATATTGGTATTTTATGGTGAATATATATACCTGATTCCAAAGAGGGTTTTCCTGAGTCTAGTGGCCAAATTTGGCCCAGAATCATGCTGGGGTACCTTGCAGGCAGCCTGTTTCAACTGCAAGGTCCTATTTAGCACTGAGCTGGAATTTTTCATATGTAAATGTTGAATCAGACTTATGTGTGAATTTACTTCACATAGTCACCAACAAAATAAACCAAATTCCAAAACTGTGTAAGCAGTCCTTTAAATTGTTTTTTTTCCTTGGTTTTCTGTTGTTACATAGTTCCATGCAACTTAGCCATTCTTTTTAGCATTATTGCCGGTCAGCCCTTTGTACCCTAAGAGTAGTTCTTAAATGCTTCTGCAAAATCGGCTATTTTAATCATCATTTGTGATATCAAAACATTTTTTTGTCATCTTCTATAAATGCACCAGTGTTTTCCCACGAGTACTTCAAAGGACATAGAAGAGCTTTTAAAATGGTTAACATTTAAGAATGATGTATTATTTGCAAGGAATATATGGGAAAATTCTTTCCAGTTTTGAAGCACAGTCTTGAAATAGGCAATTTTCTTAAAGGTAGCATTTTCTTCCTCTTTTTGTTGTTGTTTCCAACTGAAAATGACATTACAGAAATAGACCAGCTACTCACCACATCTGAATGTAATTCAGGGCATTTTGACAGTTTCCCACATTACACAGGTACTTAAGAAGCTTCACTGCTGTAAGTAAAGTATAGAATTAATTGATTCTCCTGTTCACATCCTGGGCACTGCATGGTCTTGCCCTGCCTTGCCCTGGGATATCTCCAGTTCTTTGCCTGCCAGGCACCCCCTGCATTTTAGTTTTCCTAGCCTCTCATCTATTTGGAGTGTGTGCACATAAATCCTATGTCTTGAGGTAATTTTATGTTCACCAAACACTTAATGATTTTTTTCTCATTTCATGTGATGGCTGCAACTGCATTTACTAAAATCTGGGTCTACTTAAACCCATGTCAGCCTTGCTTATCTGCACAATTGTATTTTGTTTTCAATTTGTTGAGATGCTTGAATGAAAAGTGTTGTCTAATTGAGTTAATCTCTCTCTTCAAAATGTACTTGGGCTGACATGGAGATGTAGCAGGGTTTTGCTCAGCCATAAATTAGATTCTCAAATTAATTCTTAGATAGCCTTCTAATTCCTGAACCTACTATGCTTGGGAGCTTGTGAGCTGGTGTTGCACTCAGGCTGCTGCCCTACACAATGTTTCCTTTCAGGAGGTTGAAGGACTGTGCAGGAAGACAGCAGAGAGAGCTCTTGTCAAATTGTCTTTGTCAGTGGTGCACCACCTGCTTTTTGGCAGTGGCTTGGATGCTCACTGTGCATCTGAGCCGGTTCATAACTCACATACTGGGAGCTCACAGGGTGGCAGCACACCATGTGCTCAATCCTGCCAGAGATTTGGCTGTCTAGAGGGTTTCTTTTCATTCTCTGAACTCTAAAAAGGGTTAGTAGCTTCCCTCAAAAGTTCTTCTTATTCAAGTTTGGAAAAATGTCCCTGAGTGCTTTGAGGTAGAACCTACCTGCTTCTCCAGGTAGAGGTAAGGTTCTTTCTTTGCACACAGGAATCTCCTGTAGAAGGGAGGCTATAGCTGTGTTTAGACCACAACTTCAGATGTCTGTAATTTCCATTAAAAAATGCAAAATTCTGTGACTCCAAGGGGAGCGTTTTAAGTACTCTTCACACTGTTTTCTTACTCTTAATGTGAGACTCCAGTGCAGGAAGTGACAAACATGGGAGTGGTGGTTGGTTTGCCTACAGCTGAAAGGATCTGCTCCCCTTTCCCCCTGCCAAGTCCCACACCTCTGCATTGTGTTCTTGGGAGCAGAAGGAAACCTGTGTTCTTCCACTGGGGATGCAGGGTATTTCACTGGTGGTTGATCACATGCTAGAGCAAGTCACACAGAAATTAGGGCCTTTTGGTGATCCTTAAGTAGGTTCAGAAGTTCAAATACGAATAGATGGTTTACAATTTTTTCCTGATAAACCTATGAAAATGTAGAATGTAAGAATAAACCAGCTGTGCACTTTCAGCATGTACCACAGAATCTAACAGACAATGATGGATATCCAAGCTTCCATTTCTGTTTGCTGAATTATTTACAACGCTTTATTTCTTGTGATGTTTCAATATCAAATAAAAGTACATCCTATATATATATTTATCCATTTGTTGTATTTAACAAAGCTGGATGCAAACAGTGCCTTCTCTATTGCCCACCTCCATGAGAGAGATTCTCCAGAGCTGTGATGGGGAAGATCTAAAACATTTGCTGGAGAGGGACCTTTAACAAGAGCATATAGTGGCAAGGCAAGAGCGGATGGCTTTAAACTGAAAGGGGTTTAAAATAGCTATTAAATGTTTTACTGTGGGTGTGTTGAGGCCTTCAACAGGTTGCCCAGAGAAGCTGTGGCTGCCCCATCCCTGGAGGTGTTCAAGGCCAGGCTGGAGGGGGTTCTGAGCAACCTGGTCTAGTGGAAGGTCTCTCTGCCCATGGCAAAGGGGTGGAAAGTGCTGGTCTTTAAGGTCTATTTGAACCCAAACTGTTCTTTGGTTCTATAAAGCACTTCTTGGTGTTCAGGTTTATGAAAATGTTTCTTGAATTGTTCCTGAATTTTACTGGGAAATGGCCTTTCTTTCTTTTTTTTAAGAATAAGTGCAGCTTGTATTTGTGAATGTATTGCTGCAGAGAGAAAGGATGAATCAGGTTTACTTCTGTTTTCTTCTTTCTCATTCTCTAGGTAACCAACACAAAAAGTAACTACACAAAAATGACAATAAGTTAGTCATTTTAAAAAAAATCATTCCCTTTTACATTCCCTGAGAATATTAAAATAACATTGTACATTTTTAGTGTTTAGGAAATATTAATGCATTATTTTAACCTGACAAGGTCTGGGTTTTATGAACAAATGTCAAACCAAACTTTATACTGAGGTGTTAACAAGTTGTAAATGTGCCTTTGACATTAATAGGAATTGTAGGTACTTTAATTAAAGTTTCCAAAGGACATGTTTCCTCAAATGCTCACAGTTCTATGTAGATGGTTAATCTTCTTCATACATTTCTGTCTCCAGTTTGTACTGAGTGCAAATCGTGCTTATGACTTGAATGAAAACTTAATTTATTATGAGAGAATGGCTGTATTTCGTGAGGTAGCAGAGCCAGCTGTGGCACTGGCTTGGCATGTGAACTCTGCCACTCCCCAGTGATTTCCCATCCGTCCTGTTTATGGCACAGAACCATTAATTTCTCACTGCCCAGTGCAGAACTCTCAGGAGTCTTTGTTTTATGGGGATGTCCAGGCTTTAACGCAGGATAAATAATCTGCAAATCACATTTTTTACCTTGTTACGCTGTTTCTCTTTTCGTGTGGAAGGCAGTAAGGTGAGAATGTGAGTTTTGGGAAAAGAACCCAGCTTTGCCCAGCTCTGTTTTACGATCGCCCAGCAAAGGTCAGAGGTGAGGAGTTGCTCACGAACCACAGTGGCAAAACCATGATACTCCCTTGGCAAGGGCTGTAACACATGCAGGGCTGTGCTGGGGCAGCCTGCTGGGTGCTCTGGGGCTGCCCAGCCCAGGGACACAGCCCAGCAGCAGGCACTGGGGGAACTGGGGTGTCCTGCCTGGGAACGCCTGTTGGAGTTGTTTCCTTTTGGTTTTCTGGGAGATGTGATGTGAGTTTTATGGCTTGTAAAGCCAGGAGGGCTGGATGCTCGTGACTGCAATTACTGGGCTTAACTATTAATTTCTGAAGGAGGCTGGACAGGCTGTCTCTCTAAGATGCTTAGCTGTAGTTGGGAGCAGCCAGGCAGCCAACACTTGTCACTCCAGCAGTCGTGATGGCCTTGAATTAAACAATTGACCATACTAGAATACATGCAACACAGAGTTTTTTGTATCTTAGCTGTACATTGATTTCTCTTTCTGGGAGCTGAGCAAATGTCTGCTGGGGTTTAGGTTTTACTCTTACCTGACCTTGAAGAGAGCAAGTTGGAGTTTAAAGCATGTTTGCCTCAGCTATGCAGCAGACCATTGTGTTGGCTGCTTAGCCCTTCACTATTTACTAGAGAACTTTCCAGTTTGAAAAGGCCTTGTTCCTAGGTATGACAGATGTGTTGTAGTTTATATAAGACAGAAATTTGGAGCAGGAGCCTTTCTTTTGCATTAAATTGATGCTCACAGCAGTCCCTGTATTGTGTGCAGCTATCTTTAGAAATAGCTGGATATATCTATGCCCTCAGTGAAATGTAGAAAGCAGCACTACTGAGGAGGTATTTCATTATTCAAAAGGTGAATGCTAAGATTCACTGCTGCTGCTGGTCTGTACATGACACAAACTGCAGATTCAACACATTGGTGCTAAATTAAAGAATAATGGAACTGAGATAGAGATGGCTGAGCTTATCCTGCTGACAATTCTGTAGCAATAAGTTGCCTCCTCAAAATGTCCCTTCTCCTCAGTTTTTCTCAAGAGTTTCAATTCAACTTTTTTTCTCTTTTCTCTTTTTCTTTTCCTTTTTTCTTTTTCTTTTTCGTTTTCTTTTTCTTTCTTTTTGTTTTCTTTTTTTTTTCTTTTTTCTTCTTTCTTTTCCCTGTAAGAGACCCAAGAGCTTGAGAACTGCTTGTTTATAAATAATGAAATTGCCCCAAGTTAGGTATGCCCTGAGACAAGTATTCAATCATTTCTCTGCCTTTGGGTGCCAGCTCTGACAAGAATTAAGTGAATGAACTGTCAACCTTAATCCTCATGCTTAGAATTTATGTAGCAAGTTTATTTAGTGAAGTAGTTTCTGTTTTTTTAGAAACCTTTAAAAGCCTGCAAATATTGTCATGCTTACTCTAATTTAAGCCAGTGTCCTGTTCTACAGTTTACTGACCTTATTTTCACTGTAATGTTTATTTTTGCTGATGTTGTAGAAGTGGTCATTCTGCAGTAGTTTGCCCTTCTAACAGGTTATTTATTAAATTCATTGGAGAATTGCTGTGCAAAGCACATTGCAAAGGTGAGCACCCCAGAACTTCACACAGTGCAGTACAGGGACTTCTCCATGGCAAGTTCACAATGATTGTGTCTGCCCATGTGGCTGTTCTGAAGTTTTGCACAGCTCCTCTCTAATTCCTAAGCACCAACGACCCTTGAACTGCCATTTAGGTGTCCAGTCAGCAGAATTATTTCTGGAGCAGTGGCAGCCTGTGAGTAAGTGTTGTGTAAAAGTAGAGAATGGAAAGCCCTACCTCTCTTCTGAGTGCTCACACGTGCTGGGATCTCCTGGTGTGGAGGGGCAGTGCTTCTTAGGTATGTGGCTTTGTGGCTCCCATGCTTCTGTGGTGAAATGTGTAGCTTCTCTCAACCCTCTGCACGAACAACATGTGTTCTGACATCTGGGTGTCAAAGAGCAGAGTGGAGCAGTAATGAAAACAGGCAAAACTGCAGCAAAAATCGTTCGTGGGGTTCTCACCAGGTATTTTCTTGTTACCTTTCTAGGTCCGATGTCGTTGTTCTGTGCTTTTCAATTGCTAATCCTAACTCCCTGAATCATGTGAAAACAATGTGGTATCAAGAAATCAAGCACTTCTGTCCCCGCACACCTGTCATTCTGGTGGGCTGCCAGCTGGATCTCCGCTACGCAGATCTCGAGGCCGTGAACAGAGCCAGGCGGCCTTTGGCAAGGTAAACTTTGAACAAAAGTAAGAATTTGCTTTTAAAAATCACCTTGGTGGTCAGGTACAACACTCACAAAAGAGAAATTGGACAGCCTAGTTTCCTTTTTTTTTTTTTTTGTACAATGAGAATATAAGTGCTTTCTTTTTTTTTAAATTCTGTTGTCTGTGGTTAGTTCTTTAACACACACAGTTATTAAATTTGCCACAATATTTTTGCACATTGGATATCTAAATGTGTTTGGGTGGTAGAACACTACAGTAAGATCGATGCTCATGATTATTGAAGGTTTTCTTACGTATCTTTCTCCATGCACACGTGTATCATGGCCTACCCTCTCACTATTGTCAGGTACTGTTTTAAACTAGCAGATTCTACTCAAATTTTCTTAATTCTTTTTTTTTTTTCCCTTTTTGTAAATATAATCCTAGATCACAGCAGAAAATGAAATGATAGCAAATTAAACTTCTAAAAGTTCTAAGATAAAAGAGAATTTGGGGATTGTTCTAGAGAAGCTTTGTTTTTCGCATGTATAAAATACAACCAGTCACATATTTGGACATAACAGTCCCACAGTAACTGGTTTGCTTCTAATTTATTCCTTTAATGGGAATTTGAATGAAACCAGATTCACGGAAATAATATCAATGATTGTGTAATTAATGACTGTATTGCAACAAATTTCCGTAAAGAAATGAAATTAATATTTTGTGGGCCCTTCGAAAACTTTTCATTGCATTGCAGTCAAACTCCTGACTTAGCAATATGATTTTCAGAGGTCTACTTGTTTATTAAGCATTTCTTTGTTGTGAGGGTGGGGTAGGCTTTTTGCTTGACTCTTTAATAGGAAATGGTCTTTTATCAAAACTCTTCCTCTGCCCTAATGCTCCTCCCTGATTTCACCATTAGTAAGTTTGAGTCAGAACTCTGCATGTCTGGCACAGATTTCTGCCACCTGAACTGGTTCTTTATTAGCTGGCACTCAGCAAGCTGTTGTCTGGTGCCTGTTCTGTCTGTGCCAGCTCATGTCTGCCCAGCATGGTGGCCTCAGAGAACACACTCGTGGGTCCTGTCTTCTGGGGAGATTGGGTTTTTTGCTGGGAAAATGGATCCTAGCTCAGGCTTTTTCCTGGTTTGTCTACCCTGCATCATGTACTAGAGCTGCTCTGGAAATTCATGAGTTCCCCCATAATGCTTCTGCAGCCAAAACAAGCCTATCTCTTGCAGGGTGTGTTCAGTTACTCTTTTGTATGATTTTCTTTTAAAAGCATGAGCTTAAGGAATATTTCCTTTTCATATTTAGCTGTATTTCTGGCATTTTTATGTCATGAGAATTTCCTTTTGTGTTTAAATGATGGATACAAAGAAAAGTTCTAACAGAATATCTGAGTAGAAAGGGGTGGTAGGAGGTTTTTTAAATAATGAAAGTTCTCAAGTGTCCTATCAAAAGTTTTTACTGTAAATTTCACTTAAAGTATGAGGCAGATCCATTTTGTGTAAATGATTTCTACATATATTTTGTAACATTGCAAAGACACCACCAAACTTAAATGAAATTACAAGTATGTGCTATTCTAAAACTCTGTGGAGTCATGATTGTAGATTTCCAAAGGGCTCTGTGGGCTTAGTTTTATATTTTGTTTCATTTGAATAATAGTTACCTCTGATTTAGTGCTGAATATTTGGTAAAATTTCATGCTTTCTGGAGTAACTTTGTGATGATCATTGTGGGTGACAAGGTTCATTTTTTGTTTAACCCTAGGCCCATAAAAAGGGGAGACATTTTGCCACCAGAGAGAGGCAGAGAGGTTGCCAAGGAACTCGGGATACCATACTATGAAACCAGTGTATTTGACCAGTTTGGGATTAAAGATGTGTTTGACAATGCCATTAGAGCTGCCCTGATCTCCAGAAGACACCTGCAGTTCTGGAAATCTCATTTGAAGAAGGTCCAAAAACCTTTACTTCAGGCTCCATTCCTACCTCCAAAAGCCCCTCCTCCGGTTATCAAAATTCCCGAGTGTCCCATGCCGAGCATGAATGAAGCTGGATATTTATTGGACAGCCCCCTGTGTGCAGATGTCATGTTTGTTCTTCAGGAGCAGAACTGCATTTTTGCTCACAAGATTTACCTAGCTACCTCCTCTTCAAAGTTTTATGACCTTTTCTTGATGGAATGTGAGGAAAGTCCAGACTTGGATGAAACACAGGATGGTCTCCCAGGTCACCTCGAGACAAACAGCGACGGTGATGAGGCATCCTTGAAATCTCCTGATGTTAAAATTCCCCCACCAGAAAGTAGTGAGTCTTTAAGCATGCTAGAAACTGAATCTGGTGAAACAAACTCTGCAGCAAGATCTCTGTCATGCTGGGGTAAGGGGTTTGTTAGTGTGCATAAGGAAATGCAAGTGAATCCTGTCTCAAAGCGGACGTGTCCTGTAACTGTGGTAAAAATGGATTCGTCTGTGCAGGCCGCGCCTTTTAAAACTGTTTTGCAGTTTTTGTACACAGGCCAACTGGATGAAAACGAAAAAGACCTCACCAGACTGGCTCAGATTGCTGAAATTTTGGAGGTGTTTGACTTGCGAATGATGGTGGAGAATATTATGAATAAAGAAGCCTTCATGAACCAAGAGATTACTAAAGCATTTCATGTCAGAAAAGCTAATCGGATAAAAGAGTGCCTTTGCAAAGGGACATTTTCTGGTAAGTAAATACTTCCTTAAGCAGGAAGAGAACTGGTTTTTTTCTCATCCATGTTACTGTCACTTCACAGACTTCAAAAACTGTGACAGCTTATATTGCTCTGAGAGGAGGGATGACCCCAAAACTGTGGTGTTACTCAGGCCAACTGTTCCAACCTGGGATTCTGCAGTTTCATTTCTCAGAATCTACTCACAGCTTTTAAATAAGCCACCCAGTTCTCAGAAATGTTGAACATCCAATATCCCCCTTTACAAGCGAGGCTTTTCATTTAACCATTTAAAATGCAAGTTGGTTTTGGGGTGGGGGCATGGGAAGTGAAGGAAGTCCTTGGTTAACAGCGTGCAAATGAAACACGTTCTTGAGACAAGGTTACACCTTAAACACAGACTTGCAGCACTCCTGTGCCTTTGTTCCCATGGCAGATGTGACATTTAAATTGGATGATGGAAGCATCAAGGCCCACAAGCCACTGCTGATCTGCAGCTGTGAGTGGATGTCTGCTATGTTTGGAGGATCCTTTATTGAAAGCTCCAACAGTGAGGTATTTGTCTATTTTTGTCTCTTTTGTTTACAATGTCTGATGGATTTAGAGTGATGGAAGCATCACCTATTTAAAAGGTTGCAACAATCCCTAGAATCAGGGATTTATTCTTCCTTGTAAACCTGGGATGCTTTTCTTCTTAAGGCATTAAATAAGGTTGCCCAGGAAGACAATGTACTGTCTCCAATGCACAAGTCTTCTTCCAGCACTGGAGTGTGTGTTTAAACCCAAAGTCCTGTCAAATATTAAATATGGGGAAGGAAATTAAGTATGAATCTCTGAATTTCTTTAAAATTATTTTTTAGATTTTGTGAATGTATATTTATATAATGAAAATCACTACAAAGAATGCTTGGGGGGAGGTACACCGATAAAGAAATTAAAGGGAAAAAAAGGGTTAAAAGGGTTAAAGAACACAGAGTGTTAAACTAGAAAAGGGAGCTGTTTTCATAATAGAAATGGAGCTAACTTTAGTAGAAACTCAGCATGGATTCTGTAATGCATCATCTTGTCCTCTGGAGTAAAGCAGGTATGCAGTACAGATTAAAAGATCTCAATGCTTTGAATAAGATTTTGCTTTTTTTTCATGTATTTTCATGTGCCTTCATGGTCTGTTTTTCAAATTCCAGACACTCTGCTAATATTTTTTCTTGTGCCTTATCCATACCCAGTTTGGTTTTTTTTTCTTTTTTTGTTTGGTTTTCTTGTTGCTTTCCATACTTATATGCTCATGTGAAGTGCTCAAGTGTTTTGTGTTAAATATTCTGATAGATAATTTTTTACTTAGATTTTTCTGGCTTCTTCTAATACAGCTGTAAATATAATTCCTTTCCCTGAGGCACACTCAACAAGTGGTTCATTAAAAATACATAGTTTGATTCTAGTATGCAGCATTTGGCAATGAAGAATATGCATTTATTTTCTACCAACCTATTTTTAATGATTAGCTTTACAGTCTTAGCTCATCTTTCCAATTTAAAATATTTACCTTCCATTTTGTAGAGTTTAAAGCATTCAGTAATGCTTTTGGAAGTTTTAAAATATAGGTAGATATGAACTGAATGGTTTACAAAGAATAAACCCATCTATTTTTACATATTACCTTTTCTGTATTTGGGGCAAATTTTATAAACTCATTCATTAAATTTACAATTCTTTGCATTAACAAAAATATATCAATAATGAATGAGTTTCACAGCTAGTTGTTCTCACTGAGAGAACTGAGCTGCTTCCCAGAGTGGCTGATGTGCATGAAAGGTTGTGGCTTTAGCAAGAGAAATTAGACAGTTTTTGTCCTAGTCTTGGTAGCTTCATTCCAGGCTGGTTACACTCATTACATGTGTGGGGCAAAAAGGGCTTACTTTTTTTTTTTTTTCCCTTATTTCTTCAGTTCTCAGTTTCTTCTCGGCCTTGTTTACCTGGATAATTTGGTTATTTACCAAAAAAAATGAGAGAGGTGGCTGTACTGTTATCCTTTGTTTTTCTGTTATTCTCAGAATCCACAGAATCCCTTGCCAGGAGCAGATAGATTGCATTCCTCAAGGAGTCCACCAAGGGAGGTTTGGCATGGGAAGAGATCAGTTATTTCTATGTGAAACTGTCAATTTGCAGGCTAGAGAGCATTGAACAGATTCATTGTTTTGATGTGGATCCAATTCCAGCTTGGATATAACCTGGCAAAGGATCTGACTCTGGAGCAATGCTTACCTGTTGGCAGTGTCTTGAACCTGAACGGGAAATTTCTGCTTTGAAAAATGTTTCCCTGCATTTCTGAAATACCTTGATGGGAAAAAGAGACAGTGCAGCCAAGTGAGAGAAGTGAACTATAGCTGCTATATGAAAATCCCTTAATAATTAGAAATTCTTTTCTTAAATATCTTTTCCAGGTAGTTCTGCCCAACATAAACAAGACCTCCATGCAAGCAGTTTTAGATTACTTGTATACCAAGCAACTGTCCTCCAGTCAGGAACTGGACACACTTGAGTTAATTGCATTGGCAAATAGGTTTTGCCTTCCTCACCTGATTGCTCTAGCAGGTAGGAGTTTGTGGCCTTGTCCAATGCAGTGTCTTCTGCAACAGCTGAAATGTGCTTTAATGGGTTTTGGAACACCTAAGATTTTCTCACATGTTAGAGAAAATTTTTTTTCTGAGAGGGACATTGTAATGCAAATTGATATTTTCACACAGAGAAATGTATTTGCCTTTCTCTTGCCTTTTGTAGTTTTGTGCTAAACCAGCTCAGAACGCTGAAGTTTTCTGTGCTCTAAAAACAGAAAGAGTAAACCTCTTCAGCATTGAGGATAATGTCTGTGGATTGTAATATCCATTCTGTTGTTAATTTACCTAAAACCAGGAAGGACTTTGGATTTTCCATTAAGTAATGAATCAAGTGCTCCACTTTATATTTCTGTTCAAAGAGAGTAACTGAGCCAATTCAAAACTGATCTAGATGATCATATTTTTAGAAATGCTGTCTAGGTCCCTTTTCACTAGATGGGAATTGGATATTTTGGGATATACATGGGGATTCAACTCTCATTTCAGGAAGAAAACCTTTTCACTCCCATATTCAAAGAAAAATTACAGGTTACAACTAAAATTTAAAAACCAAGTCCATATACAACCCAGACCTCTGGGCTTGTTTGGGGTTAGTTGTGTTTGATTTGTTTCTATGTGAGTAATTTGATGTTGTTCTGAAGACATGACCAAGACCAAAACTCAAAGACAGCTGAAACAAAGCTACACCTACCTACAGGACTGCATTTAGGCAAAATTTAATCACATACCAAACCCTGTCACTTGACCTGCGGTGATTGTTGAGGGGGCTGGTCAGCCTTCTTCTGAATCCCTAAAAACAGCTGATCTGAAAACCTAAAGAGGGCCTAAAGTGACCTTTTCTCTATCAATGCTGTGTGTATACTCCACAGTAAATCCACAATGCAGTGGCAAGTTTACTGTTGATTAAAAACTTTGTATGACCCAGAGAAGACAGCTGATCCACAGTTCTAATTTAAACTGAATATTGTACCCGTGCCAGAGTGAGACCAGTGGCTGCTGAACTTTGTCTTCCTGTAAGTGGTTATGAACCCCATCTTCAGCCACAGCTTTAAAGGTCAGAAGTTGACTTCCCCCAAGCCTGAGCTTGCTGAGGGTATCTGTGTGAATATGACCCCTGCAGAACGCTGGTTAACACCAGGAGGAGGGAGAACGTGCTGCCTTGGTTCCTTGTTACCAGCAGATGATGTGACATTGCAGTGTGACCATTTCCCCTGTGAGTGATGAGTTTTGTGCCCTAACAGAGCAGCATGCAGTGCAAGAGCTGACAAAGGCCTCCATGAGTGGCGTTGCCATCGATGGAGAAGTCCTCTCCTACTTGGAACTGGCACAGGTCAGTGTACACAGCCTTCTGAACTGCAGGGCCTGCTTTCACCTCCTTACTGGTTCTGAGCATTGCTTCTGAGTGGCTCAAAGTCTGCAGTTCTGAGAGCGACTGATGATAAAACTTAGTTTTATCTTCTGTTTTAAAGAAGTTTTTTTCATTAGTTCAAAGGTAAAATAGCCCTTTAAGTAACCTCAGAGGAGTTGTCTTTTAAATATGTATTTTAGTTTGTCTTGATTGTGGAATTTCCAAGCTCCATGTTCTCATGACCACAGTGCACTAACATGAAAAGCAATGTAATGAAGCTGTTCACCTTTATAATGGTGATTGATTCCTGTGTTCCTTTCAGTTCAGTTCTTGGAGATATATTTAGACCTGTACTGCGAAACCAACATTTTTTGTATACTTAAACTGGCTACTCAAAATCAATCATCTGATACTTCAGAGTATGTGCAAATCTTCTTTATGTTCAAATGCATTTCCGTATTTCTTGAGTCCCATAAATAATTAAAAGCAAGAGCTCACAGTTAAACTGCACCCCTCTGTTTCCCAAAATGCAGCAGGATCCCAGATACAGTGGAACAGGCTAAAAGGTTTAAATTTTATTATTCTTGATTTCACACCAACAATGAGTCAGCTGCAGCTTGGCACTAAACCACTGCACAAGCTGGCCACCATGCAGGGTTCCCTGCAGCTGTTTTTGGGAGCCTCTCTGCAATACCTGTAATCCTGTTGCAAACCCAGAACTGAACCCCTCCCAGGAGAAAGCAGCTCGCTTCACTGCATTTTTATCTGAAGAAGGACAATTTTCCTTTTATTTCCTTCCCCTGGTTGGAGACAGAAGCAATATCTCTGACCACTGTGAGAATATCCTCTGTGGCCAGCACCTGGCTCACTGCGCTGTGTTTATAACCCGAGATCACAGCAGGCAGGTGGAATGAGCGCCTGGGAGAGTACAGCCAGGTACCATCTGCTGGGACCATTCCAGCTTTAGCTGTTAATAGGGGCTGCAAAATGAATGATAACCCCAGGAAATGGAATAAGCTCTTTGTTTTCCTTTACAGTTTCACAATGCTAACCAGCTGGCAGCTTGGTGCTTGCACTACATCTGCACCAATTACAACAGCGTTTGCTCCAAATTCCGCAAGGAAATCAAAGCTAAGTCTTCAGGTATGGGCAACTTCCCCCCCAGAGTTTCCATCAGGTTCCCCCTTCTTTCACCCCACCCAGCTGATTAAACAGAAAGGCAAAGATGAGCTCATGGAGCTAAGCCATGAGACTGAACCTCTGTGCTATCTTGAACAGCATTCATAAATTCTTATCTGCAAAGAAAGGTCATAATCATTAGCCTGATTGCTGGGCAAGCATCATGTTCTTTACCTAATTCCGTGATGCTAAAAGGAACAGAGCTCTTTTTAGGCTCTGCAATGAAAAACACACTCTGTAAAGGCCTTGCTTTTTTATAGTTTTTAGTGAACTAATGCCTCTTGTCTGTAACCACTTGCAATGTCTTTTCACACTTGAGGCATTTGAGGAAACTGGGTGAATCCTTGAGAAGCAAGCCAGCATAGAGAGTGGATAAATGACTTCTGGGATTTGTGTATCTTACTGGCATCTTTGGGGATGTTTTTTCCATTGTTTCTTTTTACTCAGATAATCAAGAATATTTTGAGAGGCATCGGTGGCCGCCTGTCTGGTATTTAAAGGAAGAAGATCACTACCAGCGAGTTAAAAAGGAGAGAGAAAAGGAAGACGTTGCACTCAACAAACATCATTCAAAGCGCAAGTGGTGCTTCTGGAACTCCTCTGCTGTGGTGGCCTGAACAAAGCAAATAAGTGGGAATCCACAGCCAGAAATTAGTCTTATTGTTAGAAAGAAGAGGTAGTTCAGGTTTTCAGGAAACTGTGTTCCACATGTGCATTTCTTACTGCTAGGGTCAAAAGCACAAGCTCACTGAAAATGAGCCTGGAACAGCTCCTTGAAGTCATATGTATATTTTTGACTGGTAAGCAGATAAATGTCAACCATTATTACATTACTTTTTATACAAAAAAAACCCAAACCAAATCCAGCATTAATGTTTCAATCTCCAGTTGGGAAATATTTTTATACTGTCTGGTGTATTTTGTTCAGATAAAATTCTGGATACTGTTTTATTTTACAGACCACAAAATAACCATGTAGCAGCTTTGTAATTAGATTTTAACTATTTTTACTATGCGAGTACAGTGAAATAGACAGTCTTCAGTCATAAGAGACTGCTTTTAGAGTATCTCATAAAAAGTCATCTTAGGAAAAAAATCTAGTTGTCTTTTTCAAACTAAGTACTGTGCACTGGTAATATAATTAGATGGTTATTTCCCTTTTCTAAAGCAAAGGGTTAGAATAAGATCCAATAACTGCAAGATATAGAGTGCTTGATCTTTGCTCAGCTGAATAATAGACAGTATAATTACCTGTTCAACTGCAGGCAAATGTATCTCTAATATTTGCCATGTAAGTGCAAATAATTATGACTATGTGGCCATGTGAAATCTAGTGATTCTAAGTATTCAGAGGTTTTATATGTCTAGATCAAAGAGGATATTTCTAAAATCATTTAGAAGGGCTTATTAATTTATATCCTTATACGAGTATGGATCTGAATGCAAAGAGCAGTTACACTGCTTGCATTTGAATTACTGCATGGCAGTTACCTTGTTCTGCAGGATCTTCACCATGCAGCCATTCCTCATGCTGAATTCCTTTTTGCTTCAGTGCAAGCAAATGAAAGGGCTGCAAAAACAAGTAGATGTTGTCTAGTGTTCCAGCATTTTGTAAGTGAAGAAGGGTTTTCACACACAAGATTACTTCAGTTTGATCCAAATTCTTTTATAGCTTTTCCCAGGTAGAACTCGAGAGTTTTAGGTTATTTTAAAGTAGGTGATGTATTTCCCGTGGAAGTAGAGTTCCCAGAATGCTGGGGGCAGACTGATGGCAGAAAGGCAGGAATTCTGCACAAGTGGTGCAAGACAAGAAAAAAGCTTCCAGTGTTTCCAAACAGCCTGTGTGTCCATGACTTTTTATCAACCATTACTCTAAAGCTGCAGTGTTACACTAGGTTACATAAGGTTGAAAGCATTTTTTAAAAGACCAAAACTAAAATACATAGACTGTAGAGCATACACATGCAATCCTGTGCAGTGTCTCAGGCACAACTCTGTAACCAAGGTAGTGTTGTGTATTAGGTTTGTTAGTACTGTTCTGTGCTGGCAGCTCAGCACACCAATGTGAAAAGCTGTTTGTTTGTTTGTGGTTTTTTCTCTGTATCCAAAGGCAAGGCAGTACAGTCACTCCCCAGCACTGTAGGTCAGGAAAGGCTTTGGCCTGAAAGCCATAAACACCTCGACATATTTGCATTCTGATGGACTCCTGCTCAGCTGAGGCTACCACAGGATGGCAGGAGCCACACAGCACAGCAGGAGAGGCTGCTCTACAAACCCTTTCCAAGGAAAGCAAGGGAGAGATTCCTACCCCTCAGAGATCATCACCACAAGGTGACAAAGAAGGGCTATAAATGATGGTTGCAAATATGTCTCCTTAATTCTTGGTCAGTGACAATGTGGACAAGAACATGGGAATGAGAGAAAACGTGTCAAGACTGAGATAAATAGCTGTTGTCATAAAATGTTAACCAGTCACATTTTAAGTAAGTATTGCTACTAGGTTTTACACAACCAAAGCTACTGTATGATTGTAATCTTGCCAAACTGTAATGGATATATAAATGAACCTGAGGTATATGCAATAATATCCAGTTATTCTAGTTATCAGCTACTATAACCAAGTGGCTGGTTCATTTGGTTAATGCTGTCTATGGCCTTTAATCTTGGTGGTTATTTTGTGTTTTTTATTTTGGAAAAAAATTCAATAAAACTGTTTAGTTACAAAGTGCTGCTTGTAAGTATTCAGTTGTGCTACCATTCATTGAATTTTACTGAACTTTTTCATACTTGCGTAGCACATTAGGAATTATTTTTGGGAAGATCACTAGGAAATCCTACAGAGCTTGCATATGATAGGGGAAGGTTGGTTCTTGTCACTTACTGTTAAACTGCACAGCAAAAGAAAAACAAACCTCTTGCCACTTTTCCCCATGGTTTCTGATATTTAATTAGCATGATATTACCCAAGGGATATGAAACTAATTGGTCATGACAGACACAGGGAGGAAAAATGTAGGTAAACAGCAGGATGTCTGTAAGGTTTTCAGTGTGCTTTAAACTTTGTACAAACACCATTTTCCCTGTTTTGTCACTGCCTGAAGTTGTCGAGCATCTTACAGAATTCCTCATTACCTATTAGCAAACCCTCAGCAATGACCTTCTTTCTTGAATACAGCTTATTTAATTGATAAATGTGTAAAGTTGGTGCTTTTCTAGACAATTTTTGCAAGATATCGTGCAAAGAATGCCATGTTAAGAGCTTTGAAAAAAATCCCAAAGCAATGCCAATGACACTGAAACTAAGCAAATTCAGTGCAGTGTTCATTTGTTTTTCAAGTGTTAATTTATGAAAATGTTACATATCTAATTTACTTTTGGAAGCATGATTTTATTTCTTTGAACTTACCATTAGTAAAGGTAGTGGGCTCAAAAGGAGTGGTGATGTCAGGTGTAAAAATGTCTCCCTTGTTTATGATAAAAGCAGTAGCATGGGAGGAAGGAGCAAATCAGAAGCATTGCTCTCCAGGGTATTCTTTTTGAAATATTAAGGAGTCTTTTGTTTCTGGGGAGTCTCGTTCATTTTACCTCTTAGAAACAATGTTTTTCTATTTGTTCTTTAATACAGAGTTTCTGCCAGCAAGTTTCTCTACACCACAACAGAAACCAGTTTCTGTGGCTTCCTACTCACAAATAGCCCACCATAGCCAGAAATAGAGTTGTTGTCTAAGATGAGAGTGGCCAGACTTCTGCCACAACTCCCTGATTTCATTCACTGAAGACTTACTCTTTAGTCAGATCAGGCCCCAAAGTGAGCAAAGGTAAGCCAGACAGTACTAAAAATGTGGGAATGTTAAGAGGGGTTGCCCAGTAGGAGAGAGTAATCTGGAAATCCCTTCTGAGCACTGAAAGCATGGTTCTAACAGAGGGAGTAAGGAAAAGCAGCACAGTGATTTATTGCCCAAGTTCTTCAGCAGCTTGCCTGCAGATAGCCCTCAAGAATAGCTTATGCCTAGAAGTGTTTGATTTGTAAAATTGGGGGATTTCTTTTTTCCATATTCAAATAACAAGCACTGATAGAGCAACTGAAGGCATCTTGGAAATCCTTCTCTCAGGGTCAAGTCTCTCATCCTCTGTACATAGAGGTTTAGATAAAGATCTAATGTACTGAATAGGATTCATTTTGGTATGCAAACTCCAGGATGGTGACATATTTCAATTCTTCCAGACTTTAGGATTACAGTTTGGTGAAGAGATTTGCTTTGTCAGATGAAACTACAGTTTTGTCCCTATTCTGTCCCCTTTTTTTAGATCACAGTCTTTCTACTCTTGTCACTGGATAGGCCAGCATTTATTTACTCTGGCTTGGATTCCAAAGTACATGCTATGCAGTGAGATGTCTTTAAGGTGTCTGCCTGCCACTCCTGAATCCCCTTAGATTTTTGGTCTATTAAAATGCTCTAACAGCATTTGCATGAGTTTACTTCTCCTGCAGGCAAGGTTCCCATTGAAATGGATGAGATACTCCCCACACTCACAGGCTTTGGGCTCTGCAGTGCTGCCTAATGAATTTCACCTTATCGCTTGCCTGTGTACCAAATCTCCCAAAGAAGTTTGCTCTGTGTGCTGCATGCAGGATAAGACAGGATGTTAGCAGTGATAATCCCCATCCTGAAGGCTCTACAATAGGATAATTCGTTGTCAGTTCACTTATGCTTTTGCCTTTAGCTGAGAGAACACAACCCATGTCACGGATTCACTTTGCACTAGCAGCCAGAGTAGTGAGACTATTGTATATTTATATATGCAAACTAAATCCCTCACTGCTGTTTACATAAAAACCTTGATTTCTGGTATAAATGTGAAAAGCTTTTGGTTCAAGGCTGCAGGAGGCTACAATGAAAATTTGAGCATTAGAAGATGAAGGAATGGTTATGCCAATGTAACACAGCTCTAGAGAAAATCAACCTGAAAAGGTAAAGCTGTGATTCAGGGCAAGCCTAGCATGGGACAGCAGACTCATGTGGGCTCCTTTAGAATTGTTCAGCTTCTACAGCAACAAACATTCCCAAGAGGCAGGTCCTGCATGCCACCCCACAGCATGGGGGGTACAGGTTACAGTGAAAACATTACAGTGCATTGCTAATTCACCTCAAGTCCTTTCCTGTACAGCACTGGTACCCCACACTCTGTGCTCTGGCCTGCAGAGGTGTCCAGTACCCCCTCGTGGACATCACATGTCTGGTTTTGTCCCATCTTGAAGGATATTCCAGAACAACAAGGACTACACCCCAACACAACACAGGAAGGATCTCCAGCCAGTTTTCTTCAAGTGGCAGCAGATACTGGAACAAAGCTCTGTAGCCACCAGGTATTGGCCTGTTTAGGGATTTCAAGATAAAACTAATATAAATTAACGACTTTGCAACAACACTTAGAGTCTGAGTGAGTGAACAGACAGGCATGAGCTGTGTGACTGTCTGGACAGGAGTATTTCAGGTACCATCTGAAGATGCTAAACTGGGAGGGGGATATTCCCTGGAGACAGCAGCTCTGATTTTCAGCTTTAAAGAAGAGCAACCTTCACCATTAGATAGAATGAGCAAGCTGGGTGCCATCCTCTGTACTGCACAGGTCTAAGGCCATGGAGGGCTGTCTCACCCCCTACTCTCACACTTACCTGAAGTTTTGGATAAGCAGCCAGGTGATGACACTTCACAGTGAAGATTTTCATAAGAAATTTTCTTGCCTTTGACATTAAAAAAAGAAAGAATTCTTTAGTCCTCACTAGGATTAATATTTTTTTAATTTATGGCTGTATAATAAGGATTACATGGCATTCCAGGTATTAGTACTGAGTATTCAAATTATCCTCACAGGTTATAAAAAACCCCCTACAATTAGCAGCAGTTTATGAGTATATTGATTAAATTTGCAACTTAGTCATTAAATATAAGCTGGTCATTCTGACTACATGATCAAATGTGATTGCCTCCACCACCCAATATTTTAAATATTAGTCATGCACTACATATTAAAAAGAAATTTCTTTACATTTTTCTCCTGGGTCCTCAATTACAGCTACTTGTAAAATTTTGTGGATCCCTGTGCTCTTTGTATCACATTTACATTTTTCAATAGAGTGCCTAGAGTTAGACTCTAAATAATTGGCAGATCTCATCATGTGTTGAAAATCAGGTGCTGGTGCCTTTTTTCACAAGCACTCTAAAGAAAGGGGGTTTCTGAGGAGCTTTCTGGGGTGGGGAGATCTCTGTGAATCCTTCCAGCTCCTGCACAGGAACAGGACAGCTCTCCCCACCCTGGAAGAGCTGCCCCAGTTTGCAGAGGACGTGACTGAGTGTCAGCAGCCCTGCAGTCTGTAAGACACCCAGCAGCACTCTGAAACAGCCTAACCAGGTGTGACCCCTCAAACACTTGCTGATCATCTCCCAGAGGCTCTCTCAAACCGAGTGTGACCCTTCAAACACTTGCTGGTCATTTCCCAGTGGCTCTCTCAGCCTGTTCTGCTGAGCCAGGGCCTGCCCAGCTTTGCTCTCCCTTCCTTTTGGCTGCCTAAGGACAGCAATGTCCAAGCATGCAGAGGTGATTTCTGGCCTGCTGAGCTCAGTGCAGCTCTGGCAGGTGCTGCAGCTCCCACACTGCACAGCCCTGCCTTTCTCAGCTCTCCAGGGCAGGAAAGGTAACCAGCTGTAGATGAGGTCTGCCCTTAATGGGGTTTTTTATCTCCTCAGGGGGTCTGTTTGTTTGTTTGCTGTAGTCACAGCAAGGTTTGTTTTCTCAAAGATATTTGTTAAGAAGATAGGAGGAATAAGAAATAAAAAGTGACTGTATCCAAAGATTATTGAGTGATTATCTCAAGATAATTGGGTAATTAAGTTAAAGACTTGCTTTCCTTTCTGCTTAGGCCTCCAGTAATGTCTGAAGATGAGGAGGTGACTGAAAGTCATTGCTGGGCAGAATTTTCCTGTTAATAGAACAGATTGCTCCTCTGTAGCTGAACAGAGGGGCGAGGAAGCTGGTGCCTGGGAGTTTGTTAGAATCCATCAAATTATTCACCTTCAGTTTTTTCTGCCACATAATTGGCAAGGCACTGCAGTAGGTGCTGTAGGGCTCCAGGAAGTGTTCTGTGCCCTGCACTGAGTGATGGTACAGGGAGCACATGTGCCATGCACCTGTAAAAGGCAGGCACTTGCTGCACCTGTAGGGGCAGGATTTCATAGCCTTGCTGCTCTCTTCTGCATCCATGGCTTTTGTTTTGGCATTGCACAGTCATCCAGCCCATTAACACAGAGACTTGGGCCAGGGAGTGTCATCCTAGAACTACATTCTCCCCTTGGGCTTCAAAAGTTTCCTTAAATCTGGTACCCAGACACTGGACAGCAATCCAGCAGTCTCACCCACTGCACTTTCAGCCCTTGTAAGTTGTTTTTTGGTCCTGTCAGGCTTCCCATGCAGAGCAGTCAAGCTGCAGAACTTGCCACAAGATACAGAGGGTGTGAAGAGCTTTGGGTTCCCAGGTAACCTGGAAAGGTTCACGGATGAGAAGTTTACTGGGAGTTAATAAATGCATAGAAAAACATGCCTGACTGAGCAATTTCCAAAGTCAAACAAACAGCTAGGGGCTTGCAGAAGAGCTGTTGCCAACTGATCAAGATGTTCTTTGTTTCTCTGGGCATCAGGTTTGGGTCAGAGGGTCCCTCTGTGTGAGGGACACACAAATCCTTGGTCTGACCCAGTAGTGCTCATCTCTTTGCTCCAGAAATGCTGGGATGAATTCAGTGCAAGAGGGAGGCTTTTCCCACCTAACCATGTGCTCCTTTCCAGTGAGCCTGCCTAAGAACCCTCTCCAACAGAGTTCTTTCCAGGCCCTTTTGCTGCTCAACTTCCACTACTGAAAGTTCTCCCGATCCTCTAATGCTAATTGTTGCAAATGCTGATAATAAATCCAGGTGACACTGATGGCAGCAGGTTAACACACAGCACTCCAGTGTGTCTTCACTGCTCCACTTGCACTGGATGGAATTATTGCACATTCTCTAAGGCACATCTTGGCAGGCTGTCCAACATCCACAAGAGCCCATAACCACTCCAGCACACTTTGCACCTCCTGGATGCTTATCCAAAAGTTGTACCAGAATGGTCTCTGGATTCTTGTCTCTATTATTCAGCAGAGTGAAACAAGAATGGTTTTGCCAGGGTCATGCAAATGATCCAGACCTGCCCCTGATCTCTCTCCTTTAGGGACACAACTGATCATAACCAATGCTTGAATGAACTGTCAGGTGCAAGCTGCAGGCTCAACTGCTCTCTCTGTGACTGCTTCATCAGCTGCTTTCTTTCAGGGACACATAAGACAGATCTCTTTAAATTCCCCTTTGGCCTCAGTTGCGATATTGAGGGAGTAAAATCCAGCCACATTTTCCCCTTGTCCCTCCAGCAGTCAGCTCCACCATCATCATCTGATTTGGCATCAGCTGAGTGAAGCACTAACCAAGTCAAAACTATTTGACACAGGCACTTGGCATTTCCTGAGCATCCTCATTCTTTGATTAGGCTTTAACTGGGCACAATCTCTGTATTATTTCTGAGTTCTCTGTGCATACTGCAGGAAGCCAGCAGACTCCTCAGGAAGAGCTGGCCCTTCTAGCCTGCCAGGAGAGCAGGCATCTGTAGTACATGGAGGGCTGTGTTCAGCCTGAGATGGAAATTGGGGAACCCCAAACATGGAAGGTGGAAAGGCTCTCAGGGAGTAACTAAGCATTCCATTAGCATGGAAGTTGGATGGCATCAAATGAAACCAGCACAAGGCAGACTCACGACCAAGAGCTCCTCTTCACACCAGTGTTAGCTGAGCTGCAAAATTTCTTGCCAGAGAACACAGGCTGGAATCTTACACAGCTCCCAAAAGAAACCTTTAGGGAAGAAACCTAACAAATATAGATCATCACCTCTACTTCTCATCACCTCTACTTCAGAACTTAAGCCCAAGGCACTGAAAGTTGGCAATACAGTACCAAATATCATTTTGTGCTTACCTGTGTTTTATATTTTCTGGAGCATCTGCTGTTAGCCACTGTCAGAAGCAGGAACCAGGGCAGAGCAGACTTTTGGTCATCTGCTTGTGGTTGTTGCTGAGATTGTGATTAAGGACTCTCCTGCCTCACTACAAAGACCCAAAGCTGCTGTTCCCCTCGCTGTGCTGCAGCAGAGTCCCCTGTATTTGGTAAGGTTGGACTTCTCTTGGGTGTCAGTTCAGGAGCTCATCACTGGCCTGATGGAAGTACAGCTTTAGCCTGTGAAAGGGGAGGAGGGAAAGCAGAGGCATTGATCCTTCCCCTTTTCTGGGAACATTGCAGTGTTCCTACCTTGTTGTGTGCCAAAGAGGAGGTCAGAAGAGGTCAGATCCATGAAGTGACTGTGACTGAAAGACTGCAAAGCAGACACCCCTTTGAGCACAGGAGCCACACCCTGGCATCGGCTCCTGGGAGTGAGACCTACTAGTCCCACCCAATATTCTTAGTGATGAAATCTGGCCTCAGGCTTCAGTGAATGCTGGGTTTTGTTCTGGGTGATGCTAAATGACATGAGGATACACAGCACAAGTAGTGTGTGCCAGGGATTTTAAATTATCTTGAGTCATTTTGCCCTAACCAAGCACCCTAAAGTGATGCTGCAGGTTCAGCTCTTGTGACCCCCTGGGTCACCTACACTGCTCTGCTCTCTAGGACTCCCTGTTGCCCGTTGGGAATTAATCAATTTCCAATTCTAGAGCTGCACAGTAGCATATTAACAAAATGAAATCCCTACTGTGAGCACTGGGAGAGAGGGAGATATGTCTTGCCTTAAGTGTGGCCCTGAGCCTGTTGCTGGCTGCAGAGAGCCAAGGTAAATATGTGTCCAGCATCCCTTCTGCCTGCCCTTGGCCTTGCTTCTCCCTCACTTGGCTGATTTTCACAGACAAAGCAGCATCACTTAGTGTGAGACACATTCCTTCTATTGCACTGGGAATAATCCTTCATTGCTATAAGCTTTTTCAATTTTCTTAAGGCCTTTTACTACCTTGCCAGCATAGTATAATTTATTTTGTTGAGTGGTTTACACATTAAAGTGTGTGAAGTTGTATTTATATGTCTCTGATGAGTTCTTTCCTGGCTAGTGGATCAGTGTTGTGAGTTTGTTGGTTTTTTAGTGTAACTTTCTGCTTTCACAGTGCAATATTTCACCTAAAAATGAGACTTCAGACCTGCTGACTTCTGCCACCTCACACCAGTTCAATTCTCAGCTCCAGCAGACACAGGAGAGCCTGGCACCTTCCCTGTAGTGGGAGCTTCTCACTTTTGTCCAGAGCAGATGAGGACCCTTTAAACAGCAAACTGCAACTGTCCCTCTGAGGTTCTGTCCTTGGGATTTCTGGCTTCATGCCAGTTACATATGTTTTCCCCATGTATTTCTCACATACAGTTTTTAAAGTTTAGGGCTCTGTCTACTCTTGTCTTTAAAACTGGAGTGGTTCTTTCCTCTCCATACATTCTCCTCCCTTTGGAACATAAGCTTTTTGTAAGTTCTAAGGTGTGGGCCACAAGTGTGATTCAATCTAGCTGTGGGTGTGCTCACATCAGAGCACAGCTAAAGTTACACTTGTTTTTGTGCAAGTGCCATCAGTGACTGAGAGAGCTTGTGCGGCACCTCAGGTAGGACAGAAAAAGGCACAGTCAGAGCCATCAGTCCTCAGTATTCCTTGTGAAAGGATGAAGAGGCAACACACTCCTCTCAGACATGCTGATCAACAGATTTCAGTCACAGCACATTGCTTGATCTGCCATAAATGCCTTTTGGGAAGTGCCCAGGTTCAGCTGAGAGCCATGCTTATGTGAGGCTTAGGAGCAGGGTTTTAGTAGAGACCCAAACCTTAGAGAGAACACCTCTCTTTGTCAATGGAGTATATATGGAGTCTATTGTTACTAAGCTGGTTAACAAAACCCACAGCTTCTCCTAAAGACAGATGCAGAGGATTTAAAGTTCAGGGCAAATAGCACCTTGTGTGCTTGCCCTGCCTCCCTGACATCCTGTTTGGTAGCACTGTGACACTTCACTGCCTTTTGGTAAGAAGAAGAAGGAAGAGAATATTTGGAGGAGGCTGCAGAGTTCATGGCAGGAAACAGGAGGAGAAACCAGGCCTTGTTATGAGATGCAGAATCATCCCCATGGTGGATTCACTGCATTCAGCTCAGCTGAGAAGGGTCTTTGCAAGGCTCATGCACACACTCAGCTCCCCCTTGTCCCACCACCCTCTGACCTCCAGCTGTAGGAAAGCACTGGAGCAACTCCTCAGGCAGGGCACAGGTGAGCTGTTAGGACAACCTTCACACCCTTCCCTCTGGATGAGTGCCACCTCCACAGATGGCTTCCTTTTGGCTCTGCTTCTGCTGAGCTGTAGGTATTGCAGCCTGCCTCAGATCAAATCTGCTAGCTAGAGCAGAGCTGTGTGGCTGGTTGTGAAAGAGCATCATATTTCCTCAGAAATATGAGGCTCCCTTCCTATTTTGGGATATTTTACCTGCTTCTTGTAAAGGTGTTGAGGATTACCAGGAACAGAGAAAAACACATTGAACAAGAAATGCATCACAACATCTAAAGAGGGTAAATTAAAATCTGGATGGGCTTTTGGGAGCCTAATTCAAGCAATAGCTGATCACTAACTTTTCCATAGTAGAGCAGGCACTGCTATAAAAGCATATTACTAAGATTAATTAATTTAGCCCCACACCACCTCTTTTAAGTAGGTGGATTACCTCCCTGAACAGGGAAAAAGTAATAGAAAAGTAGAACTCTGTAGAAGTTAATTGTAAGAGCCCCACACCTGCTTGTCCTCTCTCATTATATAAAGCTACAGCAACAATTCCTTCTCGCAGCTTTGAGCAAAGCATTTGCCCTGCTATTAGTGACCAGCTGGGATCTGTGGGCAAGATATCCCACATGGCAGCTCATCCCTACAGTTATTGGATGTTTTACTACTTGTTCCTTAATTAAACACCTCTTTCTTTAGCACAACAGTGTAGTATAGCAGCAGGGAGCAGTGACTGAAGTCCAAAGATGATGGGAATTCACAACTATTTTCTTACCAGGAGGCATCCAGCAGTGCTATGAACAAACCAACCCCAGTGAAACCACAAGAAGGCTGACAGCCAGCTGAAGTCTTGGATGTCAGAACTGGACAGAAGAAGCTGTAAGGAACCCTTAATTCAGTCTACAAGCAAGCAAACAGGTTAAACAAACACAGCCCGAAACTGCTAAGAGCCTGCCACCACTGAGGTGCCATGGAATGGAAGATTTTATGTAAAGGGTTCCTATGGTTTGGAAGATAAAAATCGCCTTTTCCAGTTTACACTTAGTACATAACATAAGAAAAAGATCCATTTAAGCCCAAGAAGTGTTGAGCAATTTGCCTTCTACTTCCTTTAGCTCTGAGCACTCTTCTCCCACCCTGCAGTAACAAGCTCTGAATGAGCACATCTGCTGCTCCTTCAGGTTTTATAGCCCTCCTGCTTCCAGGAGCCTTTGTAGGCCCTCCCCTCCTCTTCCTCCTCCCCTGGGCTTTATTTTAATGGGCTTTAACCTACGAAGTTCAGCATAGGTTTTAATTGTTATATCCATCTTTTCCTGCTGAAATTGTGTTCTGCTAAGTGCAATAATGTCTTCTTGCTTTCATTTTGGAAGGAAAAGAGTTTTAATGAAAAGTATTTTTACATCCTAGCGTAAACCTACTCATAAGCTTTGACACGTTCTTCTGTTGTGGAGTCATCTGCTACAGCCCTGTCTAAAATTTGAAGCTTGGATCTCAAAGAGGTCATCTTCTCAGAGGATCCTGAGAAAGAAAGGTGAGAGAATTCTGCTGGTCATGAGAGAAAGAGATAGTGGTGTTTAATCCTTTTGTGTGTGCTGCTGCTTCACCTTCAGTCTGCAGCTGAAATTTTCCTGAAATTGTTCAAGTGTAACCCTCTTCCTTGGTTCCATCAGGCAGCAAAGCCTGAGGAAAGATTTCAGAGTTTTGGTGTTGTTGTCCTTTGCCCAACAGAAGGCACACACTCCTCTGTGGCTGCTCCCTGACCTCCCATACAGGTGAGGTCCACTTTTCCTTGGAGAAGCCTTTCCTTTGATGCTGCACCTGCCCCTGTCAAACACACTGCACAGGTTACAGCCTGTGGGTTGGGAGGGAATTGGTGCATGTGACTAAACATATGAAGAAATTACTGGGGGTACTCCCAGGATTTGGAGATGTCCATCTGAGACTCTCTGGAGCTGTGTGTTTCCTTCAGCAGGATGAAGCTCTTGGGGATGCTCTGCCAATCTGTTCTGTGGCCCAGGTAAACACTCCTTGTGCTGTAATTTTGCTGCTCTAGGGAGATGCCTCCTGCCAGGGCAGTGATGCTGTTTTGTAAACCAGATGTGGGTCTGTTGCCTTCCCCTGCCCCTGCCAGCCCCTGTTACTGCAGGCAGGTTTGGTCACTGGGGCAGTGACCCCTTGAGCCCACCCTGCTGCTGGACATGGGACAGACCCAGGGAGTGACCTGCTACCACCAACAGAGAGCTCTGGGGACCAGCCACTGCACACAGAGGGAGGGGACAACTGGGCCAAGCCTCACTCCCTCCCCTCTGGCCCTTGCAGGGGCTGGTGTGGGGATGTGGAATTTTTTGAGGTGCTTTGCACAAGGCAGAGGTTGTGTTCTTCCAGCAGATCCAGGCTGACGAGCCACAATCAAGTACAGCTGGTTCCTGTAACTGTGGGGTTATTTATTTTCCAGTCCCTCTGTGAAGCCCAGAGACTTTAAAATCACAGAATCCCAGAACATGCTGAGTTGGAAGGGATGCACAAGGGTCATCAAGTCCAGCTCCTGGCCCTGCACAGCACCATCCCCAGGAATCACACTGTGTGCCCAAAAATGTTATCCAAATGCTTCTGAGCTTGGCCAGGCTTGGTGCTGGGACCACTTCTCTGAACAAGAAGCCTTTTAAATGAGAGCAGACACACTGATAACCCCACACAGCCACAGGACATTAAGCCTCCAGTACTGATGTCTCACTTTGACTCTTTTATCTGCTCAGAAAGTCTTATGGGGCCAGTTGAGATCACATAGCTCAGAATTTTATAGCCAGGAATTATTAAAATAATAACAATAATAATAAATCTTCACTTACTTTAATGACAAATCTCTAGGACTCTAACAATTCCTCCAGCTTGCATGTAACTCCCATAGCCTGAAACTCTTCTGAGTGAGTCCCATGGTCTTGTTACACAATCCCACAGGTAAAATCTGAAAAGCTGAATTGAACTCCTCAATAGGTGAAAGTCTTTCTGGGCCCTTATAAGAGAATTCATTGAATAGAAAAATCTGTCCTTTAGAAGCCAATTTATTAAAATGGCAAAATCAAGCACTGCCAAAATCATGGCAAATGCTTTGAGCCTGTCTTTTTGAAATTGTAGGGCCAGATGGTGAGAAACTTTCCTGCTGATCAGGGAACTTTCTGAATGCTCAGCTACTTAGACCAGACTGTTTCTTGGGGGGGGTTTAAGTATGTTAAGACCTAAACTTGGATTCCCTCTCATTTGTCATAGGCTAACAGTACATATCACCTAGCACAGGCCAGCTGCTTGAGGTAATGCCATGTCCCAGAATAACCTTTCCATTTCCCCATGTCTTTGGGAAAGCAAGGAAGTCTGTGAGCTTATTCCTTGTCCTGTGCTCCTCCTCAACCTTAGCAAGCCACAGTTGTAATGCAGTGGCATGTTAGTTTTGCTTTGGTTGGTTGTTTTTTCCCCAGGAGACAGAATACTTTCAGTAAAGGGCTCCAGATCCAGGCAGCAGGACAGCCCCTGTCCAAACACAAGGAATGACTGAAGAATAACCAGTGCTGGATGTGGGCTGGCTGAAACTGAAAACTGCTGGGGGGATGCCCATGCCATGCTCTGAGGCTGTTCAGAATTTGGGGGGTTTGGTTTTGTTTATCTGCTTGCTGCTGAAGAAGCTTTCCTTCCTCTGGTATTTGAAAGGCATGTGTTGTGACCTGTCACTTGCTAGATTTGTTTGATGTGAAATTTGAGTCTGGCCCTGAAAAAACACACTGCAGGAATGTGTTTATTTTGCTCTCTGCTGGAGGTAACACTAGTTTCCAGTTTTCTTGAAGCTTCAGCTGAGTGCTGTGTTGTAAATGTAATAATCACATTCAGGAGGAAAATTGGCAGGTGAGATCTACAAATGGAGGGCCCAGAGCCTGCAACTCTCCTTAGCTTCTCACAGGGAAACAGCCACATTCACACAAAACTCACTGCAGAAATGGTGTTGGAAACACCAAAGTTCAACTTCCCAGCCATGTACATCCTCCCTAGACACAAAGGCACAGCCCCTGAGCCTGCAGGCTTCAGCAGCTGGGAGATCCTCTCCATGTTGCAAAATACTAAATGGGTTTTAACACCATTTACTCCTGTCCTAAGAATTAAAGAAATCAAATCAAACAAGCAATGGAACCAATGCAAAACCATTTTTTAATGCTGCTTGGCTGCCAGGGAGATTGTCAAACATAATAATTTGCTTTGCAAATGCTCCCTGTTTAAAGTAACAGTTACATGTATGCAGAGTACTCCCAGTTCAAATGACAATATAAAGGTGTTGAGAGCTAATTAAAACAGTTGATACTTGTTCAAAGCTTGAAGAAGGGAAAACCTGGACAAGCACTGCTTTTTGTTATCCACAAACTTGTCTTTTTTCAAAGTCAGGGCTATTCTTAACTAAGAAAATGTTACATGAAAACATGATTTTACATAGATGAATAAAATGCTTTGTATAATTTTTTCATTGCAGCAAACTGTAATGTCAGCTACTTTTTTTTTTTATTCTTACTGACATGAGAGCAAATTAAACTCTACTTTATTTCTCTAGATTTTTTCTTCAAGGGGACCAATCCAGTTTTAATTGTACATGGCAGTAGCATTCTGATAACTCTAGTTAGGCTACATCTAATAATTTCCTAAGGAAAAAAAAAACCAAAACATTTTCCACAGATTTCTTTCCTGCAGCTTTTCAGCAAGAAGTGGAGTGGTGTCTCAAGCTCTCCCAGTGCAGGGAGTGCTTGGTAGTGCCTCTCCTGCAGCTGGGGGTGTGTGTTGCACTGCAAAGCCCTCCTGAAGAGGAGTTTTAGCATTCCTGGTGCAAAGGAGCACAGCCTCACTTACGGTCTGGGTGCTGGAGATGTGCAGTAGGAGCTAAATCAGAGTCAGGCCCTGGCTGGGGTTTGCAGGAGCTGAACAATGATCTATGGGGACTCTCAGAGTTAAGTCAATGACAGATTCTGCTAAAGACTCTTTTTCTTTGTGCTCAATCTCTGTCTGTAAAATTAATGTTACTTATGGAGATGGGTAGGGTTATGTGTGATTTTTACTTCTCTTTGAAAATTGCTCCATTATAAAGCAGCTGCATTGGTATTTTTCCCTACTTACCAGAGCAAGGCCTAAGAGAGGACACCTGCTGTGCATTTACATTTATTTATGCTCTTTTACTATGTGTAAAAGGCAATTTTACCTAGACCATATTATGAGAACTGGGAAATTATTAATGTGTTTTTTCATTCCCAAGAAGATCTATCAAAAGTACAGCTCCTACACATCAGTACTTGCATCTCTGCCTCAAGCAGCCCAGTGAACAGAATTATTGGTGTAAACTTCTGGTGCTTATTTAGATTTACATCACTCTGTACATTGAGAGGAGAGAAAAAATCCTAATGCTTCATGTACCAGCACTGGGGTGAATTTTACCAGGCATGTGACTGTATAATCCCAGGGCTCTAAGAGCAGATAGAGTCATCTAGGAAGTATTTGACATAGTTCTGCTTTTAGCTTTTGCATTTAGGAGAACACATATCATTGAGGAAAAATAAGACCTTATATTTGAAGTCAGTGTTGAGGACCAGATTCTCAACTGCTATAAATGTGACTATTATTATTTTTTTATTACTATTATTTACCAGCAGAGAATCCAGTCAAGCTTATGAAAGATACTTAAAAAATGACAGACTGCAACCCAAAACCACAGGCACAATTTTGCACACACGTATCAAATCTAAAATGGAAAATCTGGAGTTTAGGCATGCAGACCTCAAAAAAACCCACTGCAAAACTGGCCACTGTGGACAATTAATAGCAATTTGAAAGACTGATTATGAGCCTGTTGTAGTTTAGCTATATTGACTGGCACTCCTGTGATAGTTGCTTTATTAAGCAAAGTCATTTTGATCATTAATTTCAGCATGAAATGGTTTTTACAGAGGCTTTTGTGCATCAGCCTAAGTGATTCTTCCCTAAAAGAAAGAAATCAGTATGTCAGTACAGTACTGGACATCTTTGAAGTTCGCAAAATTTAACTGCCCAGATGTTTCATGAAAGGCTTTCAATTCAGATATTATTTTCAGCCTGGCTGCCTACCAGAAAATAAATACCCTTCAATTTTTCATGGAGCCAGGAGAGTCTGAGAGAGTTTTTCTGCTCTTCCCTGCCCCCCTGCCTGGCTGCCAGTACCGAGGTGCCAGAGTGACACCGCGTGGCCAAGGGAGATGCAACACAAACTTCAGCAAGAATAAGAGAATGTAACTTTTATTCCAAATACAGGGCAGGACTTTATAGGTCTTGTTACAGTTCTTCAAATATAATCTTTGCTACAGTTCCATTGTTTTTATTTTCATACGTGTATATATTAAGCCCCACCTACTAAGAAAGAAAAAAAAAATTATTAATTACAGATCTAGGGCAAAGTACCAGATTTACACCATGAGATTAAAAAAAACCCACTATGCTTTCCTGAAGTCTTTTGAATTTTATTTTACTATTCACGATAATTTCTCTGACAACTTTTAAGAAATACTTTTTTCCTTATAGAAACACAAAATAATTTAAGCTTTCTTATCCATCTGCCAATTTTATATGTTCTACACTGTTTTGGTTGTCACCAAAGGATGCTGAATAGCTTCCCAGGAATTCAGTAATTCCAGTACACCTCAGGATGAGATTTGGAGCTGGGTGAGGTAATTTAATAGAAGGTGTAATTCCTCATCCTCAGATGATAGTTTTAAAATCACAAAAGATCAAGACAAACCTAAGAGAGCCTTCCCTCCTTTCTTGCAGCCAGTGTGTTACTGGATGTTGCAGACACATCTGGATTGTGGGGAGGAGAACTGACAGGTGTCAGGCAATTTGTAATGCAAAATGCTTTATACTCAGGGCCCAAATCAAACAGTTCAGCAAACAGCTGTGAAATGTTGACACTCCTGTCCACAGCTGGCACAGCAAAGGGTGGAAATGAAGCACAGAAATCAAGGACTGGCTCACACAGAGGTCTGAGATAACACAAGAAACGCTGAGATCCTGGGGGGAGCTACCAGAGATGAGCCACTGAAACCTTGAACTGCTGAAACCCTTCCTGATTGCCACAGGGGCTGAAGGGCTGCTGGGCCCAGCAGGAAGCTGTTCACAGCACAATCTGCTGGGAGAACAGGGGGAAAAGGACTGACCTTTCCTTTCAGCCCCCCAGGCCACTGACTGGGAGCATTTCAGAGCCCTCCTCTCACATGAGAGTCAAGATGGGGCCACCTCAGGTGTCAGATAACTCTCCTTGTGGTCTTCAGTCCCCACTGGAGGCAAGGCATGCAGAGCCAGCCCTGGGCTGGGCTGTGATGGTCTTCCTCTAATCACCCTCAAAGGAGAACGGCCTTAATAAAGTCCATTTCTGATGCCTCTTAAGGCAATAGATGAGATAAGAGAGGAGAAAAAGAGCACTGAAGGGTAATTGGAAATGGAGGGAATAGCAATGAGGACTGTTAATGATACAGGTACAACATCTCTGCTTTTTTACACAAAAAACCCCACCCTTTTCTGAAGGACCAACAGGTGGCAGGAAAAGTGATACTTACTGTGTCTTGTGCAAAGAAAAACAGAAGATGCCCAGCAAATGAAGAAGAAGGAAGCTCTTTTAGCCCCGCTTGGGTTAGAAGGGACTCTAAGCAAGTCCAAGCTGTCCTGGCAAAACCATGTTCCTCAGGCCCAAGGATCCAGGCTGGAATTTGGCTTGGCTTTGGCCCTGGCTTTGGCTTGCAGTCAAATAAATGCATTGCCTTGCTTTTGGCCAGGTATTTTGTGAGTTGCATGCAGGCTTTTTTAAGAATTCAATAGGTTGCCACTTGAAATTGTTGGAGAAAATATTTTTTTGAACAATCTCCTCCCAAAGTCTAATCTAAACCTTTCAGAGGTCAGCAGCAAGGTTTTCATTAAATTCAAATAACTGAATATAACCATTCCTGTAAAGCCACTAATTATCCCCCAGGGCATAATGCCTGTCACTTTAGCAATTTGCAGAGACAAGCTCTCACCTCCAATTCTTCCTTTCAAGGCAGCCAGCCACCTCCACTGGAGATACATGTTTGAGATCAGTCAATTAATCTGTTAGCAGCAGCATCAATAGCCTGCTATTGATTCAAACACAACAAGAAGATATTGAAATAGCCAGGCTGAAGTAAAGTATGCCCAGCAATAGAGGAGAACACCCAGTACCCTGCTGACATTTACACATGAGGAGACAATGCTTTATACAGCAATACAGTGGGAACAAAATCAAAAGCCATTACCTGGGATGAGTCATTGATGCAGCAGATGTAAACCAAAGCAGCTGGTGGTCAAAGCAATGGGAAATTCTTAGATTACTCCATAAATTGATGCAGCTTGTCAGAAAATAAGGCAAGGAGCTTGCTTGAGAATAGTCAGGCTTAATGAAGTAGGGCCTGTATAGCAGTGTGTCCTTATTCCCACTCAGTGTTTACAAACCCATACAAAATAAAATCAAACAGGGCCAATGGCAGTGCCCTGCCTTTGTGCAGGTCTGTGGGCACCCAGGAGCAAACAGTGCTGTTCAAAACTGGCTATTCAGAAGTAACCCCAGCTACCAACATGGGAACACTGGTAAGTTCCCAGTCATTTGCTGCAGAAGTTGGATTTGCTGCTTTAAAGTAATTTTAAGTGTAGCAAACGCAGCTGCAGTCAGACTGAAGAGGTATCTTCTTTCTGACTCCAGCAAGTCCGCTTCTCATCCCCTTTGGCCCAA
The DNA here is from genome assembly GCA_013398075.1 of Notiomystis cincta. Taxonomy (NCBI): domain Eukaryota; kingdom Metazoa; phylum Chordata; class Aves; order Passeriformes; family Notiomystidae; genus Notiomystis; species Notiomystis cincta. The sequence continues at coordinate 182,092 of VZRX01021448.1, read as the reverse complement.
TATAAAACTTACCCCAACCCCACACTTCAGCAGCCCACTAACAGCACTCAGCACCTTAAAAGAAACCCAAACCACTGCCAAAACCCCAGTAAAATACTATTCTCATATACACAAAACTTTTTCACCTGCATTACTTTTCAATGGTATGGAAGACAAGCAAGTGAAGTCCAACACCAAGTTAAGTTTATAATTTTCAGCTGTGGTGTACTTGTGCTCTAGCAGAAAACAAGATACTGAGCAGCCATAGCACCAGAGGCAATACTGATGCAACATTACATTATAGAACTTATTTTAGACAGAGCACATTGCTTTTAAATAAAGTAATTCCATCCCCAGTTCTTACAACATTCAGAATAAAGCTACTGCAATGGGTATCAATAAACAGGTCTGTTGATTATCACCCACAGTGGGTTCAATCCCCAAAGTGCAGGGCACAGCCAGTTTTCACTGGAATAAAATTGAGTTTCAGGTGGCCAAAGCTTGCCCATCACAAACCTTCCACATGAGCAGAGCAGGGTCAGGAGCAGCTGATGTTATTATCCATAAGGGCAGCCCTTTCCCTCACTGATCACTTTGCCTCAGTTGCTAACACTGGAGCTGACAGTGAGTCAGGTGTCTGGGCATGAAACTCAGCCCCTGCCCTCACCTGAGGCACAGATGGACAGCTCTGTTCCCCTGCCCTTCACTAGGAGGACTGTAACAGCTCATTCACAGCTCCAGTGATGGCTCAGCAGCTGTTACAGTACCTGGCTAAACAAGACTGCAGACTTGCAGGAAGTTACTGTTTGAAAAGCTCTTTGGAAATTTTAGTACTTCAGCTGGTAGCTGAGATAGGCTAAAGCATTCCCTGCATCACATGAAACTGAGACACCAGTTCCTTAAAAAACATAAACTAAGGCTTTACCAGTATTGCAAGCAATAAAATATTTAGTCTGCCTAGCTGAAATCTTTTTCACACACAGAACCTACTATATGCACTAGCTTCTGATTTTTTATGCAGCTACCAGCAGGTTCCCCTTTTTTCTACACCAAGGCAACCCATTAGCAGCAGCAATTACAAATCTCTTGGCCTGTAAAGCCTGTATCAAGTTACTACATGCAAATGCAGACAAATTCGGTCCCTACTTTGTCCTGAAATTGCACCCTTTCACTGCTGTTAACAGAAAGGACTCAGCCATCACTATCTTCTCCCCAGCTGCCTTCAATTAAGTAACTTACCTGAATGATTTCAAAAACCCCCTCCTCGTCACAGTGCTCTGCCATCAAATGATTCCATTAAGGCAAGTTTCCAGTAGTTCTGGAAATTAAGAAGCACTTGGCAGAGAACAGTGATAACACCCCAAGTGGTATTTATCTCTCACCATGCTGCTTGTTGACAAAAGCTAGGTCTAACACTTACTACTCATGGATACAATAAACATCAGATGAACTGGATGGATGTCATCATCTCCACCTTACTGTTTATAGAGTTCATCAGTGTTTTCACACACCTGATTTAGAAATCCTAATCCTTTCAATAGTATTGCCCACTGTGTGGCCCCTAACCAGCCAGGAAAGGAGCACTACAGTGGCAGGAGTCAATAAAACTTGGACCAGGTGTACAGCCCATCCCTCCTGAGGTGTCTGAAGGCCAACAATAGAGGCAGCAATTGGAAACACAATCTGTTATTAGTACACACCTCTGAACTTGATTTGAACTTTTGACAATGCTCTCACCTGTTCAGTTAAATGCCAGTGAGCTTTAAAAAGCTGCTGCTTTTATTATGGGAAAGTCTGTAGCCATGTGGCATCTCAGTTTATGATTACAATTCCTAGGAGTTCACATGCCAACATCTTGGTAAATTCTTGGGCCTCCAAGATTATAAAAACAGAGCAAGGGACTTTTCTCAAATACTGATTTGCAGCTACCTTCAAAAACTCAAACCCTAAAAATCAAGTTTGGCCACCTACACTTTTGTAAGTTGCTGTTCTTCAGCATCTCTCACAGCTGATGGCCTTTGGCACATCAATTGCCACGCTGCAGTAAAACTGTAAAACACAACACAAACAACTCAAACTCGAGAATTTCCTCTCAGATCAGGAACAACGATTTACAAGTTTGGGTTAGCAGCTTTTTTTAGCAGCCAAGTGGTACCTCACCAGTGCATTCCAAAAGAAACAGAGTCCTTCTGTAGAGCAGTTGTGGCCTGGAAATAAGTTCAATAACTCTTCACTAGGGTTAAAGCTTTATTTATAGAAAGTCGACTGCATTAATTGCAGCAATATTTGCATTGTATTTGAACTCAGCACTAACAGGTTAATATTTACATTTAGATAACACTTAAACCAAAACAAACTGAATACAGCCAGTCTGAAGAGCAAAAAGACAGACATAAAAATTACAGACTTAAGAGTAAAAGTAATCATAATTATTTCCCTCTGGATGATTTAGTCCAAAGGTCTATTTCTTAATCAGATTAGCAGGAAGAGTGGATTTGTCCAAGTCATCAAAATATGGATGGTTCAAGGCCATTTTGGCAGAAATCCTTTTTGCAGGATCATAAATTAACATTTTCTGGAAGAAAAAAAGAAACATTTACTTCCTCATGAAATGTGAACTAAAATCATGTTAAATAGGTAGATATTTAACCATAATAATAATAATGAAGTAACTCTAAAGACATTTTTCCTCTTTGTCCTGTGCTCTCCTAGTTGGAGAGGTTATTTCCCCTACAAGTCAGTAGCAGTGCATAACAGCTCAGAAAGTGAAGAATCCCATTTACCCTCCTGTCCAATAACCAAGCCCTTGCCTGTATCTGGGTACCACACCCACAGAACTAAACCCAGGACCAGGCACCAAGTAGCAATAATTGTCTCAGCTTCTTATTGAGGGAAAATAATAAGTCTGTTAAAGCCCTAAATGTTTACAAGGACAAGTGGTCTTATATTTGTTTTGTTACTGACATTGAACAAAGTGATGTCAAATTGCTTCTGCTCAGGCTGGTGACTTTACAATTAAAATAAGAGAATGCTCACTCAGTTTCAAAATCCAAATTGGAAAGTTGATGACAAGCAGGTAGAACTGAAGAAAACAGTTAAAACTTGAGGCTCTCTGCAATACAATACTTAATTGAATACCCCAATAAAGGTGATGAGAGCAAAAAGAGAGGGTGTCACAGCCGTTAAAATAGCCATAAGTTTCTAACACAGGAGGAAATGTGTTTTTCTAGCCATTAAAATAAAAAGTATATACAGTTTATATCATACAAGGGTCAAAAAAGGAATGAAGCATTCAGCAGTTTTGTACTACACTCAAAACTAGCAATCTTTTTATTTCTCCTTACCAAAGGACAGACCAGCTGCCTCCTCCCTGTCTGCACAACAAATCTATCTTCCAGAACAAAACTTAACCTGGTTACTCTGCCCAGTATTCCATCTTGACATTCAACTATCTTTACACTTCATTCTACAGGGAGGCTTCCAAGTTGATTTAAACCACTGAATTTGCATTGATATTCTCTGAACTTCTGCCAGATGCAGCGCTGCCTTCTAGATTTAACCTTACATGTCCAATTTTTCCTTGTAGCAGGTTCCCATTACCTATACCCAGAACAATGTCCTGTAGTTAATTCTGGTATCAAAGGTTCTCTCAAAATTGACTCAAAGAGGGAAATTTCTCTGAAAAAGACTCTGTGACAGAGACTACAGCACCACAGCTGACAGAGTAAGTGAAGGAAACTTCTCTGAGCAGTCTGAAACATTAGTTTTTCCAGGCACCTACTGTCCTGATAATTCAAGGTTTTGAGGACAGCCATCAAGTGCTTTGAAATGCCAGCCATAGAAGTAAATTAGCTTATGAAGGTCTTAAACTCACAACCTCACTCATGCAATTTGAATTACACATTTCTGTGTTAAGACATTTTCAAAGACAGCTCCTTTACATATCAATTCCATTTGCAATAATCTATAGAAAAAAATGAACATTTGCACTGACATATCTGAGCTTGTGCTCCAGAACAAACTATTTGATTTTGTTGCCTTTAAAGTTATATTACTGGTTTAAAAGGCTTAAAAGTGCCATAGGAAACTTTAAGGGATTCCAGTCAGGAATACCACTGTCACCAGGCACTAATAGGACACTAAAATGTCAACATTGATTAAGGTAAAACCATACAAGACTTCAGAGAATTTAATAAGCTTTGAGACTAGAATTATGTTACTACCATGAAGAACTCATAACTTTTTTTTGCCTTTCTTAGCAACAGCCCCAACCATTGGCTCCACACAGTGAAGCCCCCAGCTCAGATCAGCCCTTGGCAGGTCCTTTTTGTACAACTGTTTCAACAAGATTCTCCTGACTGTTCCACTGATTTTAGTTTGTAAATACAGTCAACAACAATTCTATCTCAAACTGATTTAGTAAAGATGCTGTCAGTGGCCTTATCTCTGTAAGACAATTGTCCTGCAAGGTTCAGAGCTGTCCAAGACAGCTACATGTTCAACAAATGTTCAGGCTGTCAGTGTGAACTGAGGCTCTGTCCCCCAAGAAAAACGGTGAGAAATTGTGTTTTGAGCTTTTGGGTAACACTGCTTCATTCAGAGTATTCTGCCATGTTACCAATGTGGGTAACAAACTGCCCTGTAACTGCTTACAGCCACGAGCCAGGGACACAGGCACTGCTGGACAAGGGGGTCTGAAGTGTCAGCTCGTCCTGAGACACAGAGCACCCAACTCGCACCCCCAAAGGCAGCTCTGCACTGTACAAATGCAGCTTTAGGACAGCCAAAGGACAGCCAAGGTACATTATTAGACCTCAGGACATCTAAAAGCACACCTAAGATGGGACCTAAATCAGCCCACAGGGGCAACACACGGACTGGAAAAGCACTCCATGGAAAACCTGATGAAGAGCTTGCTAATTAAAAGCCAGGCATTGCAGTTTAACTGCCTGGCCACGGAACTAAAGGAAACTTGCACTAGACACAAAGGATGTCAATTAAAAGTTAAAAAACCACAGGCAAAAATATTTAACTGAAAATTTAAGGGCAATTGAGACAGACACTACAGACAGACTTGAACTAAGTTTCTTGTCTCAGCTAATCAATACATTCAGCTGCCTCAATCCGTGTTTATTCAGTTAAGACCATCATGGAAGTTTAACCAAAATGAGCCCACCAAATTAATCCACATGCTACCATAAAATAAACATTTCCAACTGGCTTGGCAATCATACACCACATCACAATTGGTGCTGGCAGCAGGAAGGTGACAACTTCTTTATGGGCAGAAGCCTTCACTTAAACCTCTTTAGTAAAGACTCATCCTCACTTTCAAGTTGTACTTGGCTTATCATTATAAAAAAGCTGAAGTGTAATTGCCTCATGTGAAAAACAGTCTGGTATTACTTGTGAAAGGAGTGAATGTCACACAAGGTGTCAGTTCTACAGCAATGAAGGCTCACACCACTGCTGATAGCTTGATGATCTCCATATTTTCCTTCTAGCCTTGACTGATTACTACAGCTTTGTGTATTCTGGAGTATTTCAAACAGCCCACTCAGTTCCTTAATCAGCAGTTTAGGACAACTACTTACAGCCAGCAGATCAAGTCCATCTTTATCCAAGTTTTTGACATGTGTTTCAAGGCTGACAGGTTTCCATTTTGGGAATGTGTTTTTATAGTCTTGCAGGGATTCCACCTCAGGCCATACCTCGTTGTTGGGGGTCCCTAAAGCTCTGTGCAAATGTAAACAAAATATTAAGCAGTTTATTCTGAAACATGTTATGTGCTATTACATTTTAATTACACACCACTGTTGTGTGGTGCCACACAGGTAGCAAGGAAAGAAAAGTTCAGCTTTACATACCTGAAGATTCTGAAGATCTGGTCAATCTCTGAATCCCCATGGAAAAGTGGCTTTTTAGTTGCCAACTCAGCAAATATGGTCCCTATGCTCCAGATATCTACAGGAGTAGAGTAACGAGCAGATCCCAGCAACACCTCTGGAGACCTGTACCACAGTGTCACTACCTGTGGAAGAAGGAAATGTTAAGTTTGCTTTAATCAGGTCCTTTAACTGATTGCAGAACAAAGGTTCATTTGTTATTAAGCAGTATTCACAGTTTTTTGCTAAAAATAACCAGTACTGTAAGTTTCAGTGAAAGTGTAATACTAGTTTCAAAGTTCACTTAGAGACAAACCAACTCCATCACAGTAGCTTCGAGTACAAGAAAAGCAGCTGCCTGCACAACTTCCCTAAGAGCAGGGATCCTGGGGCACCCAGCCACAAACCTCCTCAAATTCAAGTGCTCTGCAATGCAAAAATGCCTTTATGACACAGTAAGCAACAAACTGGAGTCCATTTGGCTCACTATCAAGGTAATAGTGTGATTCATAAGATGCTTTGGAACATTAGAGTAAAACTACCTTGAGTAAAACTTCAAAGAGATGGAAAGCTGCTTTGGAAAATGAAAACTTATTTTACACAGTTATACATATTTAACATAGTTTTGTTAGCTTATGACTTGAAAAAGTCTTGCTGATTATTTTTAGCTGTTTCATAGTAAGTTCTTAGGAGGAAGGAAGTAAGCACTATCCAAAGCACCAGAAGTACGTCCCAACTCACTTCATGAGTGTAGACCCGCACTGGAATTCCAAAGGCTCGGGCCAATCCAAAGTCTGCCAGTTTAATCACCCCCTTGTCATCTATCAGCAGATTCTGAGGCTTCAAGTCTCTGTGCAGAACTCTTCTTGAGTGGCAGAAGACAATACCTTGCAAAATTTGGTACAGATAACTCTAGAAAGGATGAGGTGGAAGGAAAGAAGGAGTTACCTTTAGTACATGTCAGTGTCCTGCAACACAACAGTGTTCATTAGCTCTCCCCACAGTAACAGGAAATTCAGATCCAAAGCACTGTAGATATTGAGTTAACAGCAATCAAAAAGCCACGCAAATTAATTCTGAAGATTAGTTTAAGGCAGCTGAACTTCAGTAATTAAAAGATTTCCAAGTGGCATTTGAAAGCAGAACTCATATTCATCTTATTACCTACAGCTGCTTATTTAACTTTTCATTTCTCCTCAAGGAGTTAATTATACTGAAAATAAGAGCTGCTTATGGCTTAGTAGGTCATGTTTAGACGAAATTCCCTCTCATGTTAAGCAGCTGTCCTCGTTACCTTAACACGGGAACGCTCCAGATACTGGCCGGATGGAATACTATCCAAATATTTCTTGAGATCCATGGAAAGGAATTCAAAGACAAGGTACAGTCTTGAATCCTGCATGAGAACATCCTGAAGACTAAAAATTGAGTATACAATTAATTCCACTGCAGAATACATGGACTGTTACATTTCCTGTCTCAATAGGGATATAAGCTGACATTTCCTATTATGAAAGTCTCAAAAGTCTTCAAACAACAGACTTAGTGAGCTATACTGTCATCTGGAAAATCAAGTGTATCTGAAACAGACTCAAACTGAGAGAAAAGCCTATAGGTTTCCTCTTAAATTTATGTTCCCTCATATCAGACCCAGGAGTCTGAGGAAAAAATACTGCTGTCTTTTAAAAAAACCCCACCTGTGAGTGTTGGTGCCTAGCTTCTGTTTGAAGCTGGCTTGTCACAGCAGAGCCTGAATTACTAGGAGGGCTTAAGGGAATATTTAATAGGAATCTAATAGACACAGCAGGATTTGCACACGTTTTTAAGTGTCTTCTTCATCCTTATTGGAGTGTAGAGGTTCCTAAACCCAAGCATACATGCACTGAGACCCTACCTGGCTGGAACTTGGCCAGTTTTAAGGCACATTAAAGAGGAAGTATTTTGCTGCATCAGAGAGCAAATATGTTGTGGGGAAGAATAGCTGCAATCATTTTTACATGTCAAGTAGTCACTGATGGAAGTTTCACTCATGGCTCAGGTGTGCTAGCTATGCCAGCATCAAAGCACATCTAAATTCTTATACAGAACAGCAGGGAAGAACAGCAGAACACTTAAGTCAAACGGTCTATTCTAAGGTGGCAAATAAACTTCTGAGACTGCCTGAAGTAACAGCTTCAGCCAGTTTTCCTGAGGTATGCTGCCTCCATTCTCAGTAACCTCTCTGGAAAGAATTTATAGAAATTTATAAATTAACCAAAATTAGATTTCTACAATGAAAAGAGGCAGTGTGAGGAAGGCTTAATTAGGAAACTGGCATAAAAATTGAATTTGAACTATTTGCTGCAAAGCAGACACTGTATTAAGCAGAGAGGTTCTCACCTCACTAGATGAGTGGGAAAATAATTTGTGATCGATCTGATGTGACTTAGTGCCCTTCCAAGAGTTTAGCTAAACACCAGTATATGCATACCAGACTATATTGGGATGATTCAGCTCTTTTAATAAAGAAATTTCTCGGATAGCAGTACTTGGAACACCTTCCTCCTCACTTTCTAGACGTATTTTCTTCATTGCAACCACTTGGCCTGTGGTTTTGTGACGACCTTTATACACAACACCATAGGTACCTGAACAAAAAGACAGTGAAACAAATATAGGAAGTACCAGCTTCAGGTACAAATAAGTTATTGCAAACAGGAGCTGCTAACAGAGGAAAAGTCCTTACAAATGGAGTATTGGTTTAGATTACAAACTACTACTTAGCTGTGGAGTTTAACTAAGCAATATTGTGTTTGTTTAAAACATGCCACCCATGAAGTGTAGCATTTGTTAGGACAGGGTACTGGAAGCCTAAGTGTGAAATATTTGGTGAATATTTGGAAGATGTAATTATAAAATCAGATACTATTTGAATTTCAAGTTGATTAACTTTCAGGCAAGATCATTATAAAGGATTATGATTTTGCCACTGATACATCTTATTAAAATGCTGAAGGTTTAGCTGCAAATGGAAGTAGTGCTCCTTCTGCAGTCTGAGATCCAGCCATCCATGGGTGTGAGCTGTAGAAATACCTCTGGCACAATCCTCAGTGCAGGAGAGAAGCTAGTGCTGTGGGTCTCAGCAGAAGCTGAAATTGGAACCAATATTAAATCTCAAATCAATCCTTCTTAATCATCAGTGTTCACAGAAGTAGAACCCTCAAACCAAGACAGCATCAGCCTTCTCTTTCTACCCTTCTCGAAGCATTAATCTCTCACATGAAGCCCAAACTAGTCTATTTCAGAAAGATTCATGCACAAGGCTTTGGTTAGTTTGTTGCAAGGACCAAGCACACCTTTTCCTATTGCCTCAGAGACTGCAATATCAGAGCAATGCACTTCAAATTTTCAGTTCTACATAAGGATAGAGCCTTATGTACTGTGTTATAAAATACACTGACTTATACAGTTAACACAGGGTGGATTTCCAGCAAAAGGGGGTTGTGACTAACATCTGCACTGAAGGCATCTTCTGAGTGCCTCAATGTAAAGTAATTTTAGTTTAAAGTTCACTTCTCCACAGAGCTCTACCATCTGTGCTTTCCCTTGACATCCTCACTGCCTGTGTATAATCAGAGCAGAACAATCCAGAAAATACTACTCCCTACCAGCAGCTCCAAGCAAAGCAACACATTGCACAACTTCAGGGGCAACTGCTAAGTTCACACACAGAGGAACAGGGGAGCCTCCTAAGTTGTAAGCTGGTTTCAGGACTCAAAACAGACTTTTTTCTCCCTTTTGGAGGAGTGTTACACCATTAGCCATCAAAATGAAGGCAGACACTTTCCAACACTGGTCACTTGTTTTAAAGAGACCATGTCACTCTCAAAAAAAGGGCAGGCAGGAAGCTTTTACAGATACAGACAACTACCACAGTAAGCCACAGGCTTATTGAGCCACTTGGTTGAATCTCAGTGGTTGCTCCAACAGGCAAAGTACACAGAGCTTCTAGGACACTTCACGGCTCAAACTGGGGAGCTTTTAAAAACTCACTGTTCCCCATACTTACCTTCCCCAATCTTCTCTATTTTTGTGTAATCATCCATTGCTGTGGCTATCCCTAAAATGGACAGGAAAAAAGAAACAGAAAATGAGGGTAACAGTTGCTATCCTGAACACAGACAAGTCACTGAACATATGCCAGGTCTTTAGAAGTCTTTTATGTTGTGCCTCACATAATTAAGATGTAACGTGAAACACTTACCTGTTCTCCTCAATAAAAACACAGAATACATTTATTCAGAATTCCAGCTAAAAAAACTACACTCTAAAGTATGAGCGGGCAGTGAGTCCAAGAAGAAAAAATTAAATTTAAAAATCTTTGAAAAAAGCTCCTCCAGGGAACTAAAAAAAGTTCACCCTACTCATCATTTTTACCTAACTACTCACTCAAGAGGAACGAGCCAGGAACGGACGGGAAGCCCACTTGCAGAAATCCGGAGCGGGGCGTCCCTGGGTGGGCGCCCCGTACCGCCCAGCCGGGGCTGC
>VZRX01021448.1:84254-170906 GCA_013398075.1 Notiomystis cincta | reverse complement strand
CACAGGGATGGTGTTCCCCCTGAGGGGCACACAGGGATGGTGTTCCCCCTCAGGGGCACACAGGGATGGTGTTCCCCCTCAGGGGCACACAGGGATGGTGTTCCCTCTCAGGGTTGATGTTCCCTCACAGGGACTCTCAGGGATGATGTTCCCTCACAGGGACTCTCAGGGATGATGTTCCCTCTCAGCTGTCCCTGCTCCAGGCTGAACAGCCCCAGCTCCCTCAACCTTTCCTCCTCAGAGAGGTGCTGCACCTCTTGATCAACTTTATATCTCTGCACTGGACCCTAGGTAGCACTAGGTAACACTTGGGGCTGTCAGCATGGTTTGGGCAGCATAATCCTGTTTGGACCAGGCTAGGCTTTGGCTGCAGATTCTCCTTTTAATCAAGTCTGTTAGATTTGGATGCCATGGCCGGCCAGAGCATAAATTCATTATTTCTGGCTGCATGGGCGCTGATCTGGGAAGTGCTGCTGAGGCCTTGGGAGCTGCTTTTAAGGCATATGCATTAAGAAAAGGTCATTGGGTAACTTAATTCCTCAGAAGCTGTGTCTGTAGGCAAATTAAAGTTCTGCATCCCTCCTCCCAGATTAAGGAAGATTAGTCCCTGTGCTATCCCAGCTTCTGAAAAAGGGTTGGGGGCATAATTAGAGAGGCATCTGTGGGCCCTACTCAGGGAGCACTCTGCCAGCTCAGCCTTCTTCCACGGGTCCCCAGGAAGGTGCTGCTGCAGGACAGAGTTACCAAAAGCCTGGGTAAATGCCACCCCACACAAACTGTGTTACTGAGAGACTGAAATGCTAAATAGATTAGCAAAGGTAGCATGTTTCTAGTTTGACAAGGCTCTCCTTGCAGGACACTTCCACGGTGGGTTCTGTGGTGCTGCTGACCCTTATTACAGCATTTCTTGGGACTGATTCCAGGAGTAGGACTAATTATGGTACACTTCCTTCTTCTCATCCCTACCCCATGACAAAGGCAACAGCTCATCCAGCTCCTTCCCCTGAGTGTGTTTCAGGGGTAAAGCCCCTCCACTTTCCCCTCCCTCCTGGGGAATTTTTGCAGAACATGATGTGCATGCTTGTGGGTCTCTGTTTACTTTGAATCCTATATTCCCACCACTTGTTGGAGATTTACCTGCCTAGAACAAGGCTTTTGTATGTCTGGGAAATTACATATGAGAAGGAACATGGCCTCACATCTTATGCAATTCATGGGAAAAGAGCCTGGTGTTCTCTGCCTCGCACAGTGACAGAGAATTTCTATCCTGGGTGTGTAACAAGTCCAAAGCAGCCAGGACAGCCTGGGCACAGCAATGCCCATGGATCAGCTGCTCAGCTCAGACAGAGAGTGAGACACATCCCTCAGGCCTGGCTCTGCACCAGCAGCACTCTCATTGTGCTCTGCAGCTTTGGGGGAATTTTCTATAGCCAGCATGGGGCTGCAGCTACTGCTGCTGGACTGTCCTTGCCTAGGAACCTTGGGTAGGTCCCTGGAGGAAAGTCCAACTTTCCTTTCAGAGGAAAAGAAAACACGTCTTGGAAGTCCCAGACATATGGTAACTCTAGTTAATTTATGGGGCTTGCGTGGTATCATAATTATTCAGTACTATAAATTAAGTTATATTAAAATATAGAGAGATTATATATAAAATATACCGTGTCTGAAAGTACTGAATACACCCATCAGAATTTTCTTGAAAGTGAGATCTTTTTTTCTAGCTTTGGTTTAAATATGCACAAGTATTCCTTAGCTGTGCTCAGACTGTCCTTCCTGCTGGACACCAACTGTCCTTTCTCAGAATGCTTGCTGAATTTTCAAACTCTTGGAGAATAACTCTTTTTCCATACATCCCATCGTGCCACGGGCTTTGCGTGGGAAAAAGACCAGGAGGCACCAGAGGGAAAGCTGGTTAAAGAGCAGCTCTCTTCTTGGAAAGGAACCCCACTTTTTTCACATGTGAGAGGACTTCTCCATGAGCCAGCAGCACCCAGTGCTGTGGTCTGTCTGAGGTGGTTGGTCATCCCCTTGGTCAGCACCTCAGGTGACATATTTAGTCTTTTCTGATACCTGTAGAGAAGGTCTGGAAGGAGGGTGGCTTTGAGATCTACCTGATGGCTCTTGCACTCCAAGCCCAGCATCACTGCCCCTGCCTTTGTGTCAGCTTTGTGCCTCAGTGCCCAGGCTGTGCTGGCTTGACCAGGTAAGCAGCTCAGGGAAACTGTGTTGCTGTGGTCTCCGTGTTGGGCAGACTGGTGGCCGTGCCAACAGCTCAGAGCAGTGAGAGCTCTTGTGTGCAGTGGTTGCCTCCTGGAGCAGCAGAGGCTGCCTTGCCTGCAGCACAGGGCCCTCTCTTACAGCTCCAGCTGCCTTGCTTAGGAGGCCAAGTGCATGTAAGTATGGACTCAACAAGGCATTAATTTGTCAAACAGCAGTCTGACAGTTCTGCTTACCTTGTGTTTTACTCCCCTTTGCCGTTGGCTGCGTGTCCTTAGGATATAAGTCACGTCTCCTTTCTGACTGGGTACTGCTTATCTCAGTTGATCACTGCTTGGGACGTGGCAGGAGCTAATGCTGCTGCTTGAGACAAGCCACACAGGTACCTTTGCAGTGACTGTTGTGTTTGAAGGGCTCTTCTGTCCTGCCTGAAGGAGCAGCAGCAGCGAGCCTGCCGACAGCGGAGTCACAGATGGACACAAGTGGGGATCCCTGGGATCGCTGCTCGCCCTTACAGCAAAACACGGTGAGGTGCAGAACCAAGGGAAAACTCCAGGCAAACGGCACAGGAATCCAGGCCTACCTTGACAACACAATGTTAATCAGATTTTATTTATATGTATGACCAAGGGGCACGTGTATTAAAACCTCTTTGGCGTGCCAGACTCCCGCTGCCTGAACTGCAGCGCTGTTGGTGCAAGGCACAGGGAGTCGGACCGGCAGTGGCGAGCTGGGATTGTGGCATTACAGTCGTATTCATGGCTGAGGACACAGGGTAGTGCCCTCAACAGCTCCTTCTCTCTGAGCAGAGGGCAGCTGCAAGAGTCAATATCGTCTTGTCTTCCGTATATTAATCATATTCTCCTCAGCAAGAGCATTACTGTAAGGAAGAGAAAAAGTGCGTTCTGTCTTTTACACAATGATGGGACTAAAAAGGTCAACTGGTTTGTGAATACTAATGAGAGTATCTGAAATAGGTTGTGTTCACTGTGCTCCAAGGCAGATAAACACAAACATTGATTGGCTTCTTTCAACATTTATTAAAACTCAAAGATTGTTTTGTTAACATGACAAATGCAAAAGTACAGTAGGAGAGATGTAGCAGCACTTAGGAGTGCAAGATAATATTAGAGGGATAATATCTCTAATGCACATCTCAGGTGATACATTTAACCTGTTAAATCTCTCATTATGCAGGACAGTTCCCACTATCATGAAACATGGAGAACTTCTCTGCTGCTCTCCTTCTGCATTAGCATTTTGATAGGATGCCAGAAAACAAAAAGCTCCTGAGAATTGTTTGAAAATAAAATAAAAGGTGGAAGCTGCTTAGAAAAAAGAATTAAATTGTCAGTGTCTCCTTACAGCATTAATATAAATATTTTAAATGCACTTAAAGTACTTGAATTTAGGTTCAAATTATTTAAAGGTTTTTTTGTAATATGCACTAAATCACTTTACCTGAAAATCCCAAATATTGATATGATTGCAATAATGAAAATATCATGAAACATCCCTTCATTTCAAATAGGGCTATATTGTAGATAGAAGAACTTGTCACTGGTTATTCATGGGTTTGTGCCTTCCTGGAAGAAAACTCAGCTGAAAATAAGGGAAAGTTTTACAATGAACATCTCAGCACACAAAGAGGAGTGAGAGGAGAGTGTGGAGACCTTGTGGGAGGAAGCAGAGGAGTGCACAAAGTTCCCACTGAGCTTCCAGGGGCTGAAATGTGTGACTGCTGGACTGAACTCTTGCCCCAGCTGTGACTTTGCCAAACTCCCACAGTAGGGAGTGTTTCACCCTCACTGTGGATCTTCCTTCATCATGGCACACACAGCTGGTTTCATGTAACCCTTAAGAGAAATACCTAGAAATGTCCAACCTGGATTTTATTTTAATAGTTGTAATTAAATGAGAAAGGAAATCAATATATCTATCAAACCTGGGAGCAGAGTTTAAAAAAGTGCCTTTTTGTTTCTTTGGAGCCAAAAAGCCAGGCTCCACCAAAGCTTTGGCAAAACTCCCATTAACTTTAGTTGGGCAGAGCTTTCACTCTTGACCCCAGGTAGGGTGGCTGGCTCCTGATTTTGGTTTTGCCCGTCACTTAGCTGACAATTCAAGAATTAAAATGGCAGAACCCAATAAACTGCTTTTTAACTTGTGTTTGGTGCATGAGAGCAGGGGAGGTGCAGTCAGGGTGAGGTTTGGAGCTCCCTCAGCCTGGGTGCAGGCAAGCAGTGCCTGATGGCTGCAGGGGCTGGTTCTGAGGTGGGTGTGCAGAGCTGGAAAGCAGCACATCCCTCCAGGGAGCAAGGCACAAACCCCATTCCCCCAGGCTGTGCACGAGTGCCAGGCCCTGTAACTCAGTCAGCAACATTCCTCACCTGGAGACAGTTACATTAAAAATCTCTTTCCTGGAATGGCTCTTTCACTTCAACATGTAATACATCCTTTTTTCCCAGTTTACCTCGGGTTTTATCTGTTTATCCTTTTTCATCTTACAACAACCACCCACTACTGTGCTCGATCAGATTAAATGCGCTGCAATAGCACATTTAAATTCCAAACCTTTGTCAGGGAAGCCTGACCTGAAACCTCTCCTGAAGTAAGGGAAGTCAACTTTTCCTCCCCTCCAGGTATCTTTCCAGCTGCCAAAAAAAACCCCCAAAAGCTATACTCTTCCAGGTGGGAGTGTAGATGAGACAAGTGAGGTTTCTAAGCCTGTGGAAATACAATCTGGATTTACATGTACACATCATGCTTGACTTTGTTTAAATATTCCTCCTCCTAGCAATTGTTAGAGCAGACTTAAAAACCACTTTTCAAGTAAACATTTTTTTTTCCCTTAAGGTGTTATTTTCTTTTTCAGTCTGCACATCCCATTTAAGTCTCTCTAATTGTCCTTCCCAAAGAGCAATGGAAGATGGGGTTGTACATGAGCTGTATAAAAACAGTGTGTGACCCAGCCACAGAACACAGAATTACCACTGCCCACCAGTGAATGTGACCAGCCTTGCTTCACATCTGCTTTTAGCCAGCAGAGAGCTTGTGATCCTTTTTCCCCCATGTCCTCTGGCTCCCAGTTCTGCGAGGGGGCTGAGGAAGTGAGTCACATCCAAAACAAGAGGGATAAAAACATTCTGGGGAATCACCTTCTCCACGTGAGACACGGCCAAGGTCTGGGGTTAAATGCTTTTATTTAGCTCTGTATACAAAGAGAAAGGAGAGGGAGTGACAAGCAATTAGTTACACAGTATTCAAAGATGTGTAAACTCCTATAGTCAGTTTTTGCAGCTGCGCGTGTTTGGTAAATTGCACCAACAGCACTAAGACCCACGGTGGGACAACTAACTGGATTCAGCTGTTATCACCAATATTTCTGGTAAATTAGCGCTTAATGGCATTTGTTGTGTTTCAGCACTACTAATGAGTTCTAATAAAAACAGGAAAAGGAGTTGATGCACCAGGACAGCCTTGTGAGAAGTTACAGGATAAAGTAATTTAAGTCAAAATTAAAGTGATCTTAATTGCTTTTACAACACTTTCTCAATTCTGTGCTGTGATAAAACACGTTTTAACGAGATCGATTAAAACATTTCTAAAACTAAGAAAAAGTACAAGCAGAACTAACTGCTGGTTTCATTACCGTGGAATCTCACCTGTGAGGTTTGCACAGCCCTCAGCTTGGACTGGCGAGGAGGAAAATTGGAACTGATGCCCCCCGGGTGGAAGCGCCTTCGGAGGGAGTACGAGCCGATCCTTGTCCACAGCTGCAGCTCCCGATGGCCACTCGTGCTCCCGCCGCCGTCAGGTGAGAGCACTTTTGCATTTGCCTTGCGGTGAATACACTTCACCTGTGGCGCTCCTGATGGGAAAGCGGCGAGAGCTGCGCTTCATCAGCGCCCAGCGCGAGGATTCGCTTGGCTCTGCAGTTTTGTTTAACAAACTTCAGCTGAGCTTTCCCCCCCGCACACTCCGGGGGCGGAGCAGAGCCCGCCGTCTCCAGGTGAGTCGCGGTGCAGGTGCGGAGGCTGAGGGGGCTCCGCGCTCCTCCGGACGCCCCGGCAGCGGCCGCTGTCCCGCGGGTCTGGCGGGGCGNGGGGCGAGGTGAGCAGCGCTGCAACATGGCCTCCTCGCCCTCCTGCTCGCTCCCTCAGGCGCGGGGCGGCAGAGACCAGGTGAGCGCTCAGCCCTCGGGTGCGGTGCGGTGCGGTGGGGCGGGCGGGACCGGCCACTCTTTTTCAGCTTTCCCTCCTTTTTCCCTCCTTCCCTCCTCCTCCTCGCCTCTCTCGCTGGCGCTCCGGGACAGCGCGGGGTGAGCGCCGGCGGCAGCGGAGCGGAGCGGGCTGTGCCGCGCCCCCGCCCGCACAGGTGCGGGGCTGGAGCCGGCAGCGCCTTTCCCCGTGAGGGCCGCGCGGCTCCGCCTCTCCCGGGGCGAGCGGTGGCCGAAAGGTCTCCGGAGCAGCGCTCGACCCCGCGGTAGTGCCGCGCTCCGGGCCGCAGGTGTGTCCGTGCGCTTCGCGCGTCTGCCCGGCTTGTGTGTCGCGCCTCTGTCGTGGGGCAGCGATGGAGTGGAAGCTGAGAGCCTCCCCAGGTGAGGGCTGGAGGCTCCCGCATCCCTGCCCGGCCCGCAGCCGGGTCTGTCCGCGGTGTGCGGGTCTCTGTAGGGCCGGGGAGGGTCACTTCAGACCACCGCCAGCGCTGCCGCGGGGCAGGTGAAGGGAAGGTGCTGTCGAAGGGTTCAGTTCACCGTGGCACAAGCAGCCACAAGAAGCGTTTTTCTCCCTGCCCTTCCCTCCTCCGTCGCTGGTTGGTCCCAGGCCACAGGGTCAGGTGAAGGAGCTTTGCTGCTGTGCTTTGTCTCCCCCAGGCCCTCGATGTGATCCCTCCCTCCCTGTTTATTGCTCTCACAAACGCTGCCTTGTGTTGTGAGTGAGTGGACTGGTCCCGCGTTCTTCTGCTGAACACAAATCGCAAGACCCATTTGAACTGTGAAGGCTTAAGTTCTCAGGGCTAAGAAAGAGCACATTTTGCCTTATTACACAATACCTGACTGGCAAAGTGACACTTCTCCCAGTAGAAGTAAGTTTAGTGAAAAGGGGTTGGGAAAGTATGATAACTGAATTATCTCTCACCCACCCCTTTTTTTGGTGGTTTTTTTTTTTTTTTTGGGCTATATGCCCAGAACTCCTGAAACTAAAACTGAAAACTCTCAAGATTAAAGCTGTAATTAATCAAGGCTGAATAAGCATTATTCTTTGTTTGGTTTTTTTTTCCTTTTTTTTTCCCTGAAGTTGGTATCTTTTGAATCATTAAACTTTCCTGCTTTTAACACTGCTTTTGCTACTACTTGACGCAGAAGATGGAATATTATCTGTTTTACTGTAGATTGTTATGGTTTCTCATGTTTCTCCCTCAAATCTGTGTGGTGTTCATGCTTTGAAATGGAATGTAAATTAACACCCCAGGAGGACTGATCAACTGGAAATAAGACACTGCTCTGGCAGTCAGGCCCTCTAAGTTCTGAGTGGGCAAGATGATGTTCCTCCTGCCCAGAAGCTCTTTGTGTCAGCCCTGTGTTTTGAAGGAGAGCTCCCAGGACAAGATGACAGTGCTTCTTACTTTGGTGTCAGAGCTCCAAGTGTTTTTGCCTCTCTTTCAACAGTTGTCTCAAGGATCAAGGGAGAAAATTTGATCTTGTGTGTTCACATAATGGGCAGCTTAAACATTTATTCCCTGAAAGGTTTTTAACCTAGGCTGGGCTGGAAGTGTTGAGTTCTTGAAGAAGGTGACTGTTCTCAGTCTCCAGTTTTGTGTGCCACATCCTGACTTAGAGTAACCTCAGGAGCCGTGGGAAGACTCAGTTTTATCCTCTGGTCCTTCAGTCCATCAAGGGCAGCAGATTTCCCTCTGGTTTGAGAATGTTAGATCAGGCTCTAAACTTTCTTTTTGTGTGGTGGGTGTGTCAGATGCTGAGATCTGGAGACACTGTGAATGCTCACTGTTGGAAATGGGGACATGCTTGGCCACTGTCAGTGTTTGTTAGTGAGTTCCTTACAAAATATTGCTGCCACCATTAATCTCTCGCATTTTTGTGGTAATTGACTAATGCTCATTGCGTGATTTTTCTTCCAAAGGATACTGTACTACCATAGTTACTCTGTTACTCTGTTGATACCTGCCAGAGGATGAGGTTGGGGATTTCCATGACTGAAAAAAACTGTCACTTCTCCCATCTTTTCCAGATCGTAATTCATTGATCATGTTCTTCTTGGACATAATGAGATCTGTCTGTTATAATGCACTGATTTGCAACATTATGTGAATAATTGTGTGTGGCTAAATATTTTCTTTTTTTTTTTTTTTTTAGTTACAGTTTTTCCTAAGACAATTTCCAGGCTTTGCAGAGCCAAAATTGTTAATGGCATAAGAAAAGAAAATTTATTTGGGGTTGTTTACAGTCCTGCAGTACTTTGCTGTTGATTATTTGGATGGCCCTTTGGTCTTTATTTCACTTCAGTGTTTTCTAAAATGTTTTGTTCAGAAGCTTGTGTTTTTAAAACGTGACAGGAAGACTAGAATGTACTTTCTTGTTTTAGTTCTTTTGTTTTGACAGCTCTTGGCCTCAACACTGTGAGTACTATTGAAGTCAATGCCTAGAAGTTAATTATGCTTGTAGGTCACCTACAGTGCTGTGTTTTGTTCTGAAGTGTTTCTATTTGATGTATTTAAGGTTCTGAAAATTTGGGGATTTTCTATGGCTTGTAAGAGATCTTTGAACTTTAGAAATGAAAAACTTTTATACTTTTTGCCACTCAGCTTAAAACTGGAGTGTTTGTGGGAAGAGAGGAGATAGTGGTCAAGTTGTGCAGGGGGAGGGAAAAAAACCCAAATGCTGTTCATATATGATAGCCATGTTGTTATCACATAAGTAATAAATAATTTACTGCTAAAGTGAAAAGTTTATTTCACAGATTAAGCTTTTAAGTGTGATCTCTGAGACTGCAAGTCCAATCATAGCTGCTCTGAAAAACAATAATACGTGCAAATGTTATTCAGTCATTGAAAACTTTGGGGAAAATGGCAGTAGAGCAGTTAAAAAAAAAACCAAACCCCAATCTAAACAGCCCTCCCAAACCCCTCCTTGTGTAGCATACAGATCAGACCACATGAGCCTCAGTTCTAGACAATTGTTCCATACAGGCAATTCCTGCCCCTGCTGTTTACTCTGCTTTTATTCTACGTTTTTATCAGCTTAATTTTTCTTTTTTTTTCCCCTACTCCAGGCCCTTGGAGTTCTGTTCTTATGTATTCTGTTTCTCAAAATTCAATGCTCTTGACACCATGTAAAAACTATTGACATACTAATCCAGTGGGTGATTACCTATTAAAAGTTATTTTTGCCCCTCTCTGCTGTCTGGAGTGTGAATATTTTGTATATACATTAGGTTTTGTGAGAAGCTGTTGACAATGGTGCTTGTGCTCCTGCTGGCATGGCTCTTGGGCTGACAAAATAAGACCTGGCATGTTGCATTAATTCTGAGAAAAGCATGGTTTTGCAATCTTTAATCAGTCAAAGTTTCATTAGCTCTTGGAGGGAGTTTGACAAGCACTTGGCCTAAGGAGGACTTTTTTTTAAACAGCTGGTGGATTTGTTAGCTTTTTCCAGAGGCACGGAGTGATGTAGAATCAGAAGCATGAGGGTAATGTTTTGTATTTCTGTGGGTTTTGTGCTTGACTTCTGATGTGTAGCATGAAATAGCTATTTATGATGCTGACATGCCTAAGGAGGAGAGTTTTAAAGCTTGTATTTTCCTAAACAAATCTTTCAAAATAGTTTTAAACATATTTTTTTCTTTAATTTGATAAATCTAGTTTAGATTCCATTCCTTTCCTCTCTGAAAAATTTTAGAAACTGGACAAAAATGAGAAAGGAAGTGTTCCTCTTTTATTTTTTTTTTAATCTAGGGAGGAGGAACAATAGGAGCTGTTACTGTCATTTTCAGTAGTTACTAAGTGCCAGAACTTTGCTACTCTTTGGATGAGTTGCATGTGCTGCCTGCTGGTTGGTTCAGGTCACTTTTGCTCTCTCAGCTGTTGAATTACATCAGCGTGCACAGAACATACATAGAAAATAATACTTGTACTGTGTGTTTCTGCTGCCCTTGCCATGGGGGTGCAGTTACAGACGCTGTAACTCTGAGGAGGATGAAGAGGACAGCAAAGAAAATTGCTCCACTAAAGTATTTATTAGCAGGATTGTGAAATTCTGAGAACCTCTCTGTGCCTCATTGTTCATGTGGTGCTTGTGCACTCCCAGAGTCCTGCCCAGTTTTAGAAGCCTCTTGAGCAGAGCCCACACTGCTTAGTCTCAGAGCAGGGGCTGTTCTTTTTTCTCCTCCCTTGGGATAGCCCACAAAAATCAGTGTACTGTAAGCTACTCGTTTGTACTGTAATTGCTTAGCTTAATGCATTTAAAGCTTTAGTTCCCACTGACTCCTTGGAGAGCAAAGGGTACCATACTTCAATCCCGTTTTAACAGTCAGGAAGTTGTTCCCCTCCAAGGGCAGACTGAGGCTGGTGCCCTTCAGAGGAGAAATTCTTCCAACTTTCCATGTAATATCTGAAGTGTGCATGGTGGCTTTATCAGGAGGTGTTATTGATCCTATCTGATGGTGACTTGGACAGAGCTGTGAGCTACTGAAGGGAGCCTGCATGAGTATTTCCTTTTGCCCTGTGTGCTGCTGCTGAAGCAAGGCCTGGCTGAGCTCCTGCACTGACCTGCTGCTATCCCCTAAACAGCCTGTGGTGACAGCTCCTTTTAACAGGAGAATCTGAAGTGCAATTCTGCACTGATAGAGGGGTTGATGACATATGAATGTTGGGGGAGAGCTGGTTTCTTACCAGAGTCTTCATGGAGACTGGAGTTTTAGGTTTTAAAACCTCTGTGATATTTTCCATCTGTTTTGGAAAATACTTTTAAAGGAATTTTAATAAAGGTAATTTTCAGATGACATGCACAGAACAGGTGTAAGCTAGTTTTATGATCTTTGCATGCTGTTGTTCCTAGTACTGTGTTTTGAGCATGTGTGCCTTTTAAAGAAAGGAATATGGAGTTTCCAGCTTCCATGATTATTAGTTTGCTCTATTAAAAAGCAGAAATGAACAAGATTATGAATGACCACACCCTGGCCTAATAACCAGCAGAAGTTCCTCTGCTGTTGTTTCTGTGGGGTCAGAATTTCTGCCTGTTCCTGTATGGAGGGTGCTGATGGTGTAGTTTGTGAGGACTTCCTTAGCACTGGGAACACGTTCAAGCAGCTGTCTCTGTTTTCCTTTGGAATTTAAAATGTAGAAGTCTGAAGCTGTCTGTGGTGGGAAACCTCCATTTTCCTAGAATGTTATGCAAACAGCTCTAACTTGGTTTTGACCCAGTTCACTAATCTGTAGATTTTTGTTGCATGTGTCTCACTCTTAGAAGATTATCTGCTTTTCTGTTTCTTGTTCTCTTTTTTTTTTTTGGGGGGGGGAGGGTATGGGTGTGCATGGGGATGATTTTAAAGATCTTCTTTCCATCCTGTAATTTGTTTCTGTCCATTTAATAGTTCAATGCTGCCTTGGCCATTACTTACTCTCCAGTGCTGTTCTGTAAAGGCAGTTTATTGACAATCCTGAAAATAAAGAGGGGGGACTCTGTATAAGTCTTTTTGTATTTTATTCAAACAGATAAATTGCATTGTGTTGTATTTTGGGAGGTTTGATTTTTGTAGATACCTTAGGCCATTTTTGTAAGTGAAGATCATCAGAAATTAGAGTTCAGGCACAGTGATTGTTATATATATATTATATGATTGTTATATATATATTATATGATTGTTATATATATAACTGCATTGTGCAACATCCCAGGTACATGAATCAGCCAGAACTGTGGAGCAAGTTGTCTTTAAAGTGTGGTAAGATAAAGGAAGATAAAGATGGAAGAGGCTGGCAGCCTCTTACAGCACTTCACTGAGTACATACACCCAGGCTTGCTCTCTTGAAGCTGTTGGAGTTTTTAGGCATAATAGCTACAAAGAGATTGTGTTCAAATTTCACTGGGCTTTAAATTAGTGAAAGTAATGACTTGTTGTGCCACAGACACGACCCCATTGTGTAGGTGAATGATCTGTAAGTGTGATTCAGTGTTTTAAATCTCCAATAGCAGAACCAATTTCCTTTCATATTCTTCTCTATATCTGGATTCTGCTTGCTCTGTTTGAAGAATACTGCAGAGAAAGCACATCTGCATTTGTCTGAGAGCACAAATAATTTCACAGGTCATGACTCTGCAATGCATGAGACAGCCTTACTCTGTGATGGGAGCCTCTGGTGGGAACTGGTTACAGGGAAGGAGGAAAAGGCCAGAGCCTCCTGAATGGCATCACCTCGTAAAAATTTGCCATGTAAAACACAGCAATCAGTGCAGGGGCTCAGCTTTTACAGCTGGGATCATCCAGAGCTCACAAGGCTGCTCTGGGGCTGGCTTTGGCTTAGACTGGGTGCTTGTGTCCTCAGCTGGGAGCTCAGCCTGTGCCTTCAACATCTCATTCAGGTGTCTCAGTTCCAAATACTCTTTACACAGCAGAGAACTTTCCCTTCCATGTTGTTTGTTTAGTTGGTTTGGCTTTTTTCTTTTTTTCCCCTCCCTCCCTCGGTGCATCAAATTTCCTGTTGAGCTCTGTTGATCCTTGCAATCCTCAGCTAAAAAAACCTGTTTATTTTCCTCCACCTCTCTGTTACCGCTCTGTGAAGATTTTAATTCAGTAAGGCACAGTTTTTGCTTTATCCTTCAGTTGATGCAGGCTAAACTTTGCAGCTTTTAGTCATTTTGGTGGTATAGCTCCCAGCATGGTTCTGAGGGGTTTTGTTGCTGTAGCTGGGGAGAGAGGGGCTGTAGGATTGCTGTGGCAGGTGCTTTGCTACCTGGTTTCACTGCTGCAAAAGCTGCTACATAAATAGGTTGAGCCCTGCCTCTGATTTCTGTGATGTAAATAAATGTTTCATAAATAAGCACTGTGGTGTTGGAGGCCCAGGTGTCAGAGGCAGCAAGCCAAACACATTCAGAAACAATGGGGCAAATCCAAGGAGTGAAATAATTTTCCAGCAGTCCACCTGTAGGAGCTAATCCTGCCTTCTGGGGGAGTTCATTGGATACAACATCTTTCTGGAAGGGAATGAAAAATTGTGACATGTTCACCTGCACTTGGTTTAGTGGTTGGGAAAGCCTGGGACTAGCACTAAGAAGGTCAGTAAGTCCCAAATGAGGCTGATTTTATCAAGACTTGTGGATAACAGCAATGTTTTCAATATAAAGATAAGATATACAGTCTGCTGTTCTAATTGAATCATAAATCAAACAGGTCCAAGAAAAAACAAGGGAAGAATGCAGCTGCATCAGTCTGTGTCAGCTCAGCATACCTTCCTGTGGGTGGCCTGGACTTCTTTTCATGGGCTTCATCCCTGCAAAGCTGCTTTGTGATCTCAGTCTGATGTGGGTCAAAAGGGGAAGATTGTTAACATTCCTCCTGCCCCTCTCCATCACCATCAGCAGCTCTCAGTGGATATCAGTCCTGTGGGAGAGGACAGTGAATTCTGTGCTGCTTGTGACTGCTCTTCCAGATATTTCTGTCTCTTATCTGGGCAATAATCCAGCTCCCAGTTTTGGATGATTATTATGAATTGTGGTTGATTTAGAAATTGCATTGCTGGCATACTAGTATTTTCATATTTTATTTGCATTTATGTCCCCATCAGGATGTCTAGGATATAAAAAAGCTAAACAAACAGCTTTTGTCCAAGAAATCATAATTTTAGGTAGTGTTCTCTGTTACTGCCTTCTGAGAGCTCTCTTGTCCCTGGCTGGCACCTTGAATGATATTGTTTATGTGACTCTTTAATGACAGTGCTGTATTTGCTTTGATACTATACAGTGAATTTTGATTTTACAGGATAGAAGCAACCATATTTTTTGGCTGAATTTAAATTGCTTTCCAAGTGATGTGTACTTTGTTCTGGAAATGAATTCTGCTGGCTTGTTATAAGGAGTTTAGAATGGCCCATTACAGGGATACAAGGAGGTAACAACATGGCTCTGAAACAATTAAGGGCTTTTCATTTTGTGTTGCATTTGTTCCAACCATCACAACTCTAATGAAATCCATGTCTCTTTCTAGCAGTCTCTTACCTTTGTGTCCATCTTGCTAAAGAACTTGTCAAAGAATGTGGTGTGTTGAACACTGTTCCCTTGACCAAACTCTGGAGCAAAGGAAAATACAATACTCAGTAGTGATCTATAGCTTGAGAGGAGGATGCACAAAGATCATTAACCTCACACTAAATTAAAAAATATTCCCTCCTGGGAGGGGATATTCCCAATATGGGTATTACAGAAGTTTAGTATGGGGGAGAAAAAAGTTTAGAAACAGTTTTATGTCACCTCTGTGGATAATCTTTACTGCAGATGAATACGTGTAAAAAGATACATCTGAGTAACAGCAAGTTCTGCAAAGCTTGTGCATTATATTTAATGTTTCTTTTAGTCCCTGTTTTCCCTACAGTTAAACACAGTGTATTGTAATGAAAGAGGCTAAAATATGATAACTTTATTTAGTCAGCCACGTGGTATGTGTAACTGGACTGTGACATTTAACACCAAAATCTGTGTCATTCAGATTGCTCCATCTCTGGGTGAAGTTAAGCGAGTGGGGCCAGGTGAACAAAACTCACTGGAATATCTAACCAGGAGCAAATGCTTTTGTTAAAGGTGGAAAGGCCACTTTTGCAACTAGCAGTTGCAAAAAAATTAGTTTAATTTGACAATGGATCCAGAGATTTGTTTCATTTTACTACTAGTTAAATCAATTAAGAGAAGTAATGGTCTTGGACACCTGTAATTTAATTATCTGCTTATTTTGGTGCCAATTCCACAGGCTGCAGGTGATTTTGGCAGTTAAGCATGATACTCATGTTAAGCCTTCTGCACGAAGTATCATTAGTATCTGAAAAACACTTCAATAGTGTGTAAACAAACAACTCAAACATTGTTTTATTATGTAAAACCTCTTTGTTCTTGCTTGTATCAGTTGTTGCTGATGTAATTGTGGCACCTCCAGCTGTGGTAGTTGCTCAGAGTCCTTGCTAGGGTTTTGGTCAGCTAAAATTATATACAGTACTCCTCAGCACAACTCTTCAAGTGCCTTGGAAAGCACTGATGTAAGTTGTGTATTTTTCAGTCATATGTAAAAACCAGTTTGACCGTCCTGGCCCTGTATCCATGCATTATATTGATTTTTCCAATAGCAAATACTATTAAAATGACAGTAGTGGAACAGGTAAGAAGTGGTGATTGATGTTTCTGTGGGCTGTCATAAAGGCTGAACAGGAAGTGTGTGACTGCTGCTTTGTGGGCTCCTTCAGCAGTTTTGAGCACACCCTCTGCTAGCACTGCTGTCTGCCCAGGGGCTCAGTGGCTGGTTCTGTCAGGGTCCATCCCCTGTCTTCCAAGGCTGTGGGGAAGATTTACTGGTCCCCTTGCTGTGTGGGATGCAGGTGTTGCTGTTCTCCCTGTATGGATAACTGGGTTTGGGTGTGGTGGCAATGAATGTGGAACAGAAAACTGCTCATTGCAAAAGAGCCTCTGGTTTAATGAACCATGCCCAGCAAAGCTGGGGCTCAAAATCCTGCTGACTTGATAGAAACCCTGAAGCTGATGATGGGTGCAGAAGTGGCTCCCTTTGTAACTGACATTACAGTAACCTTCTCTGCTTCCACATCAATTTATTGTTCTTTTTCATAGTGATTAGGTAGATAATGGTAAAATTTGCAGTGCTTGTTGTTCCTCTCTGTTTGAGTAAAAACACATTTGAAAATTGATTTTTGTGGTGTTCAAATATCTGTTCATAAAAGCCTGTAATTAATATTACAGAAGGACTATCCAAGAATTTATTTTACTCAGAATCCCCCAGTTTCTAGTGAAGTGTAATTCTTTTGTCCTAGTGGAAAAAACTGCATTCTTACCCTCCTAAGCCCATTGAATTGCCTACCAAGAAAACAAACAAACAAAACCAAACAAACCAAAAACTGAAAACCAAAGAAAACCCAAACACCAGTGGGAGCCAATGCACCATTTTTGCTCTGAGATCTTGATTATTTCCCCATTAGTGTTACAGGGAACTCCTGAATCCTACTTTGAGTGAATCCTGCTCTGCTTCCTGGCACTGCTGGATGCTCTGAAGTCTTGTTCTGACTGCTAAACCAGGGAGAAGAATTCTTAGCATTGATATGAGATTTCCCCCAAAGCCTAAATTTTTTTCCTAAAAATCTGTGGTGAAAAAACGTTTTCTGCTCTTGGAGATTTGCACTAATGCTGTCAGTCACTCATCTGAAATTTATTTCTTCTTGCCTGTTTTTAACTGTGATTATTCCTCTCTTGGCACTTGTCAACACAAATGTCTGTCACTGCATTTTTGGATATTTAGCACTGTGCCCTTGTGCAGCCACAAACAATGTGAGGATATAGAGGATATAGAGTGTAAGATGAAGAAATTCACAGCACATCTCTGGGTGCTGTAAGTGGATGAGGCCAGGTGAGCAAAACTCATTGGAATATCTAATCAGGAGCAAATGCCTTTATTAAAGATGGAAAGGCCACTTTTGCAACTGCTAGTTGTAAAAAATGAGCTTAATTTGAAAATGGATCCAGAGATTTGTTTCATTTTACTAGCAGTTAAATCAATTAAGAGCAAAGAAATTAGGTAGCAATACGTTGCTTAATCTTTTTTAATGTACATCTTAATGTGGTATAAGGATTTTTTTATTCTGTATTCAAGCTCATAGGTTATTCATTATGAAATATTGTAGTTTATTTTAAAATAAACATTGCCATAAACAACAATTAATCTAAATAATAATTGCTAAATAAGGTGCTGCAATAATTTTTCTCATTTCCCTATCCCCTGCCAGAGCTTGTGGGGAAAAAAAAAAACCTTTGTGAAAACTGATGTTTGGATGCTAGTCAGCAGCAAAACTCCATTGATCTGCTTTCATTTCTTTGACATGGCTAACTTGTACTAAATGAGCTCCCTGCTCTTCAATTGAGACTCAGTGATGTGTATATATTTGTTTTTCATAATCATGTCTAAGTGATTAGCCAAGTAGAAAATTGCATGTTCAGTAGAAAAAAATAAAGAGGGTAACATTGTAATATTAATCTTCCCTAAATTGTAGTAAAATGCTTTGCAATGGAAGAAACATGTATTTCATGGCATATTTTGTGACTAGCAGAAAGTTTTTAATTTGCATTTGTATACAAATAGTTTTTCTCCTGTGCTTATTAAGTGAACAAGTGAAAATAAGTCTTTATATTCAACATTTATCTAATGTTTGGAGACTTTTGCTCAGGTTCTGGTTTGGAAATCTTTTAAATATATAAGCTTCAAGTATCTTAGGTACTCTTTCCCTTCTCATTGCTTATCTCCTCCCACCCCAACACTTACTGCTGAGTATCAGAGGTGAACAGATGCTTTTGGCATTATATATGTTATATATTTTCCCAATATTTTCAGGATCTTTGTAGTTTTGGTAGGGATTATAAACTGTCCAGGACTGTGCTAATTTTGACAGATTTTCCACTGCTCTTAGGACATGATGAGCTTCAGGGTGTTTCAGGGCAGGAATTACCCAGGCTGCAGAAAATGGTGTTTGTGGTCACAAAGAGCTCAGGTTCACCCTCTAAAGTTCCCTCTGCTGTGCTGCAGGGCAGTTGGGCTGCTTGTCTCTCATGTTTAGGTCACATAGTGTTGTTTTTTTCCTCAGCAGGATGCTGGTGATGACTGTGGGTGCTGCAGTTCCCTCAGTGCTGAGCTCTGGGCCTGCCTGGCCTGAGAGCTGAGGGAGCTCAGGTGCTGTCTGTGGATTCCTGTGGGCAGGGCTCGCTTAAAGCCTGGCCTTGAGGAAGAGATCAGTTTCAGGCTGACTTAACAAAGGGTGTCCTGCACTCTCATGGAGGCAGGAGCACTTCTCAAAGCCCAAGGATTCTCAGGGACCATCTCTGCCTTCTGCTGATGGCTGGAACTGAAGGCCTGTCACTGAAAGCAGCAGCCAACATGTGCTTGAGATTTAACTTAATGTTCTTCTGCTGTAGGTATCTTCATTGTGATATGCTCTTGTTGAAATGAGATGTTTTGAGTACTTCTTAAATTTTAATCATGCACAGTACTGGGAATACCAAGATTTTCCCCCAGGCAACCTTCTTGCAATGTAAGTCAGTTTCAAATGCCAGTGTTTAGGAAAATGTGAGGCAGAGAATTTTTCTCTTTCTTTTTTTTTTCTTTTTTCTTTAGAACATTTTTTTCTTGTCCTAAAAAACTTAAAGTGCAGCTTGATATCTATACTTGAGTATATTTGGATGTGTTTTCAGCCAGGGTGGAGCACTTCAGAATTAGCAGATGGACTTTGTTTTTGATTGGGAAAGGTTGGGGTTTTAGGGGAGGGAAAAGAATATTCTTTTAATCCTCAAAAAGTTTCATTTTTAAAACTGGTGTGATCCTGAAGAACTGTAGGTACAGCACATGTACATAAGCCAGAAATGTATATGATTATTAGCTTCAGGTCTATACATGTAACAGCTATACTGAAGGAATAAGAAGGGTTGTGAGAAGCATCACATTTGGAAAAACATTCTATTTCCTGGTGCTAATGAAACACTACTTTGACCTGAGTTAAGTTAGTAATAGATGGAAAATGTAGAGCAGGCAGAAAATTTGCCTTGCTTCACACTTGTTTCTAAAGGGGTCGTAGGCATGTTCCTCCTCAAATCCATGTTTGTGTACATGAGCACTGACTGCAGTGTGTTGGGAATTGCCAAACCATCAAAACTGTTGTACAGTTCATGTTTAGAATGTATCACACAGAAGATGCAGTGAAGTCACTGCACAGCAAGACAGCACAGATTTTTTTTTTTTTTTCCTCCAACCAGACCTGAGCATATTTGTTCCTCATTCGTCCTTCCCTGCTCTGTGCCCATCTAGGTGTGCTTCCCTGTAAAGGAACTCCAGAGTTTCCCATCAAAAAATTAGGTGCTGTGTTCAGAGATGTTGTTCTCTGTCATTTTCACAACACTCAGATTTATTTGAAATGTGAAATAAAGGAGCTTCTCTTGTGGTAAGGAGGCTTTGGAAAGCAAGGTGGGAGATTTACCTGCAGATGGTGGTGTCAGAGGTGTTTCATTTTGCTACCCAGTGGATGTGCTGGAGTGAGAAGGATCTGGGAGTGTTCTGAGAGATGTCTCTGAAGGAACTGAAAGAGCAGATGGTGTCAGATGCAGCCCTGGTTTCTGTGTTCATTTGGGAAGCCCATTGCAATCCTTGAAGAGCTTCCACGTGGCAATAGCAGCCTTGCAATGCCCACTGCTGTTTGACTGGGTCTGCAGCAAGTGGGTCTCAGTTCTGGGGGGCTTTCACTCCCCTGTGAGCAGGGGACACAATGGGAGTGATGTAACTGAGGAACCTGCCAGGTGACTGCAACCCAAAAGGAGCAGGGAAACCCCAGAGCTGGGCTTGGCAGGGGGACTTGGATCTTTTCTTCTCCCTCTGTCTCAGCAGTGAGTTTGAATTTAGGCAGCCTCAAGTGAGCAAGCAGAGAAAAAAGACTTTGCAGCGTCCTGAGAGCCTCCCTGGTTCAGGACATGTGGAGTAACACACAGGATCATGTCCTGTGGTGGGAATTCCCTCCTTCTCCTCTTTGCCCTGTGCTTCTGCACATCCCTGGATAAGCAACTTTCACAAACTGCATGCCTAAATGATTTAAGCTTTTTTCCCCAAGACTTCTTGCCCTTCACACATAGTTAGAAGAGCTTTTATTTACTCTTGTGTGTGAGAGGGGGTTTCTTCTGTAGTTTGGATCTTTGTGCAATGGTGGAAATAAAAATTGAGTTGTTTTCAGTGTGCAATAATCTTGTACATTATTTCTCCGCAGAGTGTATCCAAAACTCTGCCCTTTGCTTAAAATAAGTGGGTTTATTCTATGCTATCAGGACAAGAGAAACAAAGAAAAGGTTTCCTTGTATCATTTTAATATTTCTGTAGTGTTACCAAGCAAAAGAACACCAGTCATGTTGGTTTTGGCAGCTCTCAAACATTTTCTTGGTGAATAAATAGATAAAGAAGAACTCTGGAAGGAGAACCTGAAGAAAGACTTGCATGTTTCTTTAGTGAATGGAGAGTGTGATTGTTTGAATTAGTGATAAAAACAACTCAGCACAATTCACTACTGAATGCCAACTTAAATGAAAAAATAAAACTAAAAATATTTTAGTCAAATAACTTGCCAAAGAAAGGGCTGTAATCCCTAAGTCTTGGCATAAGTGGTTATACTCAATTTGTAGTGTATATCTTGAAGTGAGAGGATAAATGAAGCCTTTTTTCTTTAGACCTGCTGTGGGTTTTTTTAGTTTGTTTTGTTTTTCTGTAACAGGGGCTTTCCCACCCTGAGAATAAAAGAAAACTGGAAAATTACTTGCTCCAGAGGCCACAGAATCTGAAAAGTGAAATATTTATTTTTAAGTGAGAGAAAGTTCCTTAAATCAGGTATGGGCAGCATTTTGACATAAAAACTGCAAAGATGGCAACAGCTGCTTTATCTTAAATTTAAGAGTTTGGCCTTAAGATGTTTGACTGTGGATCTTCCCAGATTAGATCTGGTTTGTTTTTCACTGCATTTAATCTAATTACAGTTAGTGCTTAGAGTTCCTTCCAACAGCTACAGAAAAGGGCATTTTGGGAGTCACAAATGATACAAATGAATACTGTGTGTGCTTTTGTCAAGTCAGACTTCCAAGAATCAGCTTTTACAGAAGAAAGAGATAATGTTTGAGCATTTCTGTACTTGCCAACAATTCCCACCTCCCCATTATTTTATTTGAGATAATCTGATGCCTTTTAGTCACAGGATTCTGGGGCTCATTCTTGTGAGAAAGTGAGCAAGCAGAAGGGATTTGAGAGGCATCTTTTGTGCTGCTCAGTTCATAATGTTCATAAAGTGTAGCTTGAAATTGTGTCTTGCAGAACTGTGAGGTCCCTGAGGGTGGAGGATGGAATAAGTTGTTTCAGGAGCTGTGTGAACAGTCCTGTACTCTGAAGACCTTCTGAGCTAAGAAAATTCTGTAGGCTGTATTCTTCTTTTCAGTTTTATTTGCAGGCTAATTTCATCTGGAGAGTTGGGCTATGTTTTTATATATAAATTCAATGATCATGATTTCTTGCCTATAAGAAATCAAATATGGAATAGCAACTGCAGAGCCAAAAGCATTTGCAGGACTCAGTCTTTAGGTAAAACCACAAAAATTACAGGATAAATGCCCCCTCAGAGCTGTTGCTTTTTTAAACCTGATTTTGTGATCCAAGTTTACTCCTTTGCTTCCTGAATGGCTATTCAGAGTCAGGACTGGATGTTTAATATTACATGGAAATTAATGAAGCCTGGATGACTTTCTACCCTTCCAGTGTGTCCTTCAGTACAAACATCTTTGTTTACTCCTTGACAAAAATGGAGAGTAAAAGAATTTATACCCCATTTATACTAATACTGTGCTGTTTTTCTTGCTTTTGACTGTATTTCAGGACAGTTCCTGGCAGTGTTTATGCCTTCTATTGGTCTGTAGCACCTGATGAAATATTCTTCAGAACAGGGATGTACTCCTGCATTCGAGCCAGGAATCAGTAGCATTGTTGTGACTGTGAGTCAGTGTCTTCCTGGAAGACTCAATGCAAGATGGAGAAAACTGAGCTGAAGCCTTGAAGCTAAAACACAAATCTTGTGTTGAGTTCACTTGTTAAAAAAATAGGTGTGTAAATCAGTTACTGTGAGGAAGCTTGGCTTAGCTAGGTATTTTAGGTGTGAAAAATTCTTTATTTTGAGAATCTCTCCATTGGAGAATGAAAGGAAAGAACTTACCCCTTTTTTCCCCCAAAGCAGACATACTTCCAAAGGTTTAACACCTTTAGATTAGGAAATTACAAGTTCCTTTTATTGTTTTTTGCTGCTGTGAGTTTTGTTGGTTATTGAGGATGCATAAGAATTGTTTCATGTGAGCTCTGTGGAGGTTGTTGAACCACAGTGTCAACATTCAGCTAAGTCACTGTTTAGCCTTGCAATTGTTTTTTTGGGGGGAGGAATTGCAGGTGGGAGGTAAAAAGTTCAGTGTAATTATTTCTCTGCTGTGTTGGAAACAAGCTCCATGCCTATTGTATGCACTTGCCTCTGAAGTACAAACAGTTTATGCTGCTGGAATGTTTTGGGAAAGCAGGGAAGGTATTGGAGGAAGGGTGTGATTTGCAGCTATTTAAACTGCTGCATTTCGCCAAAGGAGAACTATGATTTCATTTTCACTGACCTTTAATTGATTTAGCTCCAGGATTAGCTCAATCTGTCCCTGGGTTTAGCACCACTGAGTGGGATCTGATGTACAAAGCACTTTTGCTTGCCCAGAGCCCCACAGAGGCTGGGGCTGTACAGCTCTGAAGAGCTTTGGGGGCAGCGTGGCTCTTGTGTGGGGAGGCTGGTGAGCTGTGAGGCTCCCTGGTGTTGCCTGTTGCAGAGCTCCCTCCAGCTCCTCTGGCTGCTGTCCCAGCTGGGCTGGCACGGCAGCAGGCACAGCCAGACACTGGTGGGAGCTGCAGCAGAGAGGGGCAGGCAGGGCTGGGTCACTGGGACCTGCTGCCCCACTTCTCCTGTTCGCTGAGAGCTCTGGAGGGAGCTGCAGGTGCACGAAGTAAGGCAGAAGTTGTGAGCAGAGCCAGGAGTGGGGAGAAGTCTGAATCCTGAAACTGCCCGTGGTGTCTCTGCTGACAGAATGGAATCATCTGGGGCTGGCTGGTTGAGAAGACAAAGTTCCCAGGCAAATAATTTCTAGACTTCCCTCTGCCAAGTGTGTCGCTGCATGACCCATTAAATACATAACTCTGCAGTGAGCAGACAGAAGGCTTTTGGTGAGAGAATGTACTTTTCATCTGGGTTTTCCTGCACCAGTAATCCTTTCTGTCAGCCTCTCTCTACTGACACTCAAGACATTTTGAACTTCTTGGCTGCTTTTGATTAAGTTTGACAGAGCAGAAATAGTTCAAAGCTAGTTTTCCACAGGCTTCAGGAAAATAGGTGCACAGACAAATTCCCATTCCCAGCTCATGTTCTGCAGTGTGGTTTAGCTGTATTACTACACAGCAAAGGACCTAAGCTGGGGAGGGGAGCAGGCAGGGTAAGTTCCAGTGCTTACAAAATGACTTGCTTAATTGTGTCACATGCCCATAAAACAGCTTTGCCACCAACCTTTGTTAAAGTTTACCAAAATTAAAGTTGAGACCCAGCTTGGAGACTGTTCAAAGAACAGTCTTTAATGTGGAACATGTTAAAGAAACCAAAGAGGGGTTTTTGTTCCCTTTGTTATATGGATATAGGACCATGTGCCCAATGGGTATACAAAAATAGGGTTGTTTCATAGGCAGGCACTCAAAAAAGAGTTTAAAAACCCCAAATCGTGAGACCTTCATGGTCTTACCTGTGGAGTGGTTTTCCTGTAGCTCTGCAGGACCTGAGGCAGTTGTGCCTGTGGTCTCCAGACCTCCTTGTGTTGGGAGCTACCAGGCTTTGGAACAAGTGTCTGGGGCTCAGCTCTGGGGCTTTCTGATGCTTGCGTTTCCTTGCCTATTTCTGCCTGCTCTTTCTTCTTTTTTCTTTCTTTCTTTGTGATATTTTGATTATTATATGTGTCTCTTTGTCAAGGAGAAGGATAAATTACCCAGAAGAATGTTCTGTAACCAAAGATAATTTCATTAAAAGGCAAGCATTTGGTTTTTTTTTTTTTTTTACACACAGTTTTAGAAAGGACAAGAGTTTCTTCTTGCCTTTTAGGTTTACATTCTTCTTGTAACTTACAAACGACTTATGGTAAGAGTTTCTGCCTCTGGCACTTTCAGTTCCACTCATTTATTCAGCCTCCCAGCTGTTTGCTTTTTACACAATGAAATGACTGATTTGCATGAGGCCAGTCCATACTAGATCTACCTGGTGGATCAAGGTGGTGCCAAAATTTACTTACTTGGTTACATGATAATTTTAAATTGTGTTGATAGCCTTTCTATTGAAGAGGCACTTCTGTACTCATTTTAAATATTCTTAAAATCCTCATCTAATTATCTAAAATCTTAAAAAGTTCATTAACTTTGCCTGTAGCCTGAGTTTCAGTCCTCTGTAGCCTTACAGACTTGCCTAGGCACCATCCTCATTGGAACTACCTTTGTCATCTTTGCAACCACTGGGAAAAAGCTGTAGAGTGGGAAAAGACAGTGTGGGTACTTTGGATTTTAACTTTTATTTACAATTTGTGAGTTCAGTCTTTAAAAAAAAAAATTGGATGGACTAGTGCTGAAGCAGTGGACCTGGCAGAAAATCTGCCTTCACTTGAGTCAGAACCTGAGTTCCCTGGGCAAGTGCATGGGGAAGAAGGGTAGTTTTGCATCATTTCTCCTTAAAATAAATGTGGTTCTGAAGTTGATATATCCAAGAGCATGTGAAGCATTCAGAAAAGAATGAGGAAGAAAACCACTTTGCTTCTGCAGTAAGTTATGCATAAGTGATGTATTAAAAGTATAGTGCTGGGTCAGAACACTGTGGTCTGCACAGCAAAGAACATGTGAGGATGGTGGTTGCAGGCATTTAGGCTGATTGTTTGCCCTATTTCATGGTGTGTGTCTTCATATATCATTTTATGTGCCATTTGAAAGTATTCTAGTTGTTGATAAGTTATGAAAATAAGGAATGATGATTTTTTCTGTGCTGCTTTTTGGTAAGATCTGAGCTGATGGATTTGTAGCCTGCATTTTCAGCTTTGCCTGTTACTTTTTGTAAATGGAAAATTAATAAAGAAATTCCTCTTTGTACTTACTCAGATGTGTGAAACCTGACCTATAGATTTAGGGTTGTATTTAGATCTTAGTCTAGTTCCCAAATATCACTATTTTATAGAATTGGGTTTTGTAGTTCAAACATGCTAAGGGATTTGATTAGAGAGTTGACTGCATGAATATCTGGTGGTGGTTTCTCTGGTGCTCTCACTTCTTCATGGAACTGAATCTCTCTTCCAGTTTCCCAAAATTCCAAATGTCAGGGATCTTTCAGCCTCTTGATGATTAGCCTGGAGGTTAACTGTTGTTTCACAATGCTGTTGCAAAACAGAAGTTTATTGGTTTAGTATAAGAAGGCCCTTAGAATTGTGAAATAAAAAAAAAAAAATCACTTTCATAATGGTCATGACTGAGCTTAATCCTGGTATGTGCAGTATATGTCAATTCATATACTCCAA
Organism: Notiomystis cincta; assembly: GCA_013398075.1. NCBI lineage: Eukaryota > Metazoa > Chordata > Aves > Passeriformes > Notiomystidae > Notiomystis > Notiomystis cincta. Next base: position 145,291 of record VZRX01021448.1, on the reverse strand, counting down.
CCTATACTCCTGTCTTGTAAGGGCCATAATTGCATCAATGATATTGTTATTCACAGAACTTCATTTTGCTAGAAGTAGTATTTAACTCATGCATTTTAAAATTCTTTCCCAAGTACTCCTAAGCATTTGATTGTACATCATCACCACAGATTATATCACAGTTCTGTGCAGGAAATTTGTTCATGTGCTGATTGATGATTTTTGTTTTTTTTTTTTTCCTCCTAGAGAGAAGGACATTACTAAATGCATGGAAACGTCACAAGAGGTGTTTTTCTAGTACAGGAGATTTCTCTAGCATCCTGCCCACTGAGAAATATGAAGAAAATATACAACTCAATTACTTAATGAAAAACTTGGGCTCTCTAATACTTGTTGCTAGCAGCAATACTGATGTCAGTAGTAGGAAAAGGTGGCTGTCCTGCTAAACTTATATTTTCATGCTTTCAACTGTGATTGCACAACACCAATAGCAAGTACATGATGTTTATTTAGTGAACCTTAAGACATCAAGGCAGAAAATTTTGGGTTTAGACTTCATAATCCTTCAAAATTAGTACTGCAGGGCTCATCACACCAACCTGTGGTGGTCTGCACTGAATGGGGTTTGTAGTTTAAAAACATATTTGAGAGAATAATTATGGTGCAGAGTATAGCCTTATACCATGTGTTTTTGAAATTATAAGTGTCTTGGATAATGGCAACCAGCAAGAACCCTTTTACAGTAATAGGGATGTGGAATTGATCCTAAGGTATTAATATTCATCACCTGTCCTTGTGCTTTAGACACTGAGCTCTGTGCCCCTGCCTGCTGTGTGCTGCACGATCACAGCAGCAAAGCTTGCTGCATAATGTTACATTTTTAACCTTCACAGAAAGCAGGCAGGCAGGCCTCCCTCGGTGACCTGGCTAAATTAGCAAAGTCTCTTGTTTAATCAGTTTGCCAATGGTGATTTGCTTTGCCTTTATTGAGGGTGGGCTGTGGGAGTGGAGACAACAAAGGTGATCAGAGAGAGAATGTTTCATTTGTAGCCTTTTAATGGTGTAGTTAAAACATATTGACTCCAGTCTTTTGTGCCATTTTTTAGTTGAAAGATATGTTTTCTCAGAACCATGGGAAGGTCTGTGGAGAGACTTGTGAAACTTCTGATGATGACCAGAAGCTTTAAAAGGCTTAGCAGGCTCAGAAGCTCAAACCCAGGGAACAGAACTGGGGAACATCCAACAGCTGCTGGATCTGATGGCTCTGGTGCTGTAGGTGTGACTTTCCCCCCCAGCAGGAGTTGGTGTGGTCTCTATTTCCTCTAAAGAAAAAGGAACATTTGTAGCTGCAGTCGTGTGTGCGCTGAGTCAGTGCTGCCAGGCTTGGAGTGAGTGTGTTCCTTCACCTCTCTGCAAGTGTGCAGTAAGGCCTGATGCAAACCAAAATTACAGATTTCAGCACACGTGGGAAGCTTTTGGTCTGTGCTGCAGGCCTGATGCTTTCTGAGGAGCACAAGGCTTCTCAGAGCAGACACCAGTGAGGGAGAACATGTGCAGCTGGGCTACTCTTAGTGCTTTGTGCTGCCCTGCATTGCCAGGGCCCACGTGAGACAGCAAGACATCCTTACCACAGTCGTGTTCTGAATCGTGTCCTTAATTATGTTATGATAATGCCTGGATAAGGTTGGTTTTTGTTTATCTGTTGAGGTTTTTTTCTTGTTTGTTTTTTTCTGTAGAGATCTGAATTTTCTTTTTTTTTTTCATTACATTGATAAATCCCCCTTACTTGCCAGAAATCAAGCTTATTCCTTGTTTTATTCCTTCACCTCTCTCTCTTTCTATGCCTGCTGTCAGTATCAGTGTCCTGTTACCACTGTTGCTGCTTAAGTGCTTCCTCTAAATTTTGCTCCATGTACTCAGACCATTTTTGGGAGTGGAGGAAGGAAGGTACTTTAATTTCCTGCATATTTGCTAGAAGCAATCACCCATTCTATCACTCTTCTCAGCAATCATTGTGTGGTATTATCTTGCCACGTTTCACTGATTCAGGTCAAGCAAAGTGGCTACAGAGATGTCTCTGCTTCCAGACAGACACTGGAATACAGTCTGGGCACCAGTTATTAGTTACACTTATTGCTTTATTTCAAGAATTCTAGCATTTTTTTTCTTCCCTGCAAGACATCCAGCTTTCTCTGAATAGTTTACTGCTTTTGAGAGATCAAAAAAACCACGTGTGACTCCTCACCTTTGTCAGTATTTGGTGGATCTGAAGAAAAAGCTAGAAACAGAAGTGACCAAACTCAAATTCATCCTTCCAGCCCTGACTTCACTGTTTCTCCCTCTGCCTGTGACTACTTTACAACTTATTCATCGAGCATATGCAGCATGTGCTGCAGACTCATTCCATTCTTAGTCCTGTTGAAGATCCACCTCTGTGCCTCCCTGCAAGGCTCAGAACGGAGTTGCCAGTGCGTGCTTCCCACACCCACTCTCTGGAGTCTGTGCCCAAGTGTTACAAATGACATGGCATCACTCTTGGAGTGTTGGGGACAGTTGTAGTTTGGTTAAATGTCACCCCTATTATGGGATGTTTCGCAGCAGACTTCTCTCTCCGTGTGATGGCAGTGCCAGATGCTCACCTCAAAACAAATATCCTGGAGCTGTGTGACATAGACTGAGAAAAAGCAAAAGAAGCCCGAGTCCTGGAGCTGTTGTAGGTGGGTGGTGTTAGTAATTCTAGTGGAAGTGTTTTAGCTGTAGTAATTCCAAGATATAAAAAGAAAAGGTCTCATATAAACTTGCATAACCTTTGGCTTTTATAATCTGTCAGGAGGGGAGGAAACTGCGCACGGTTTTTATTGTGTGAAATGACGTTCTCCTTTTCTCTTCTCCCACCTGTATCAGTTTAATGAAAGACAACACCTCTTGGGTTTATTGCCGGAGCTTATAGCTACATAGTGGCTCTGAAGCTGCTATAGTTGGGCAGTGAATGAAGGCGTAGAGGAAAGGAGAATTCATTCACTGAGAAAGGCAGAACCGGAGTGAGCAATACCCAGCTGTGATTGACACACCTGGGCAGAGCTGGTGCGTTACCGAGCCCCCGAGCAAGGCTCGGCAGGCGAGCCGTGCATGTCCCGGTGGGAGCGCCGAGGGGCCTCTGCCTCTCTTTGCTTCCAGCGCTGCGCTGGAGAGCGGAGAGCCCAGCCCGGCCTGCGGGCACAGCGCCGGCGGCAGCCGTGAGGTGGCCACCGGGTGGCCCTGGGAGCCGGGCAGTGGCCAGCGGGTGGCCCTGGGAGCCGGGCAGTGGCCAGCGGGTGGCACTGGGAGCCCGGGCAGTGGCCAGCGGGTGGCCCCGGGAGCCGGGCAGTGGCCAGCGGGTGGCACTGGGAGCCGGGCAGTGGCCAGCGGGTGGCACTGGGAGCCGGGCAGTGGCCGGCGGGTGGCACTGGGAGCCGGGCAGTGGCCACCGGGTGGCACTGGGAGCCGGGCAGTGGCCGGCAGGTGGCACTGGGAGCCCGCGCCGGTGGCCCCCCGAGCGTGCCCAAATCTGCCGGCGCACGATCCCGTGCTCCCACTGCGTTTTTCCATTTCGGACCCTTAGGTGTTTAAGATGCGTCTCTTGTTTAAACGAGTGTTATACCGAGTAGTTCCGGGAGGGCACAGTTTTGTTCCTAAAAGCTGTTGAGTCACACCAGTTACACAGTCGGGAAATTCCCTTTGCCTCGTGACTGATTGTTGGGGTTTTTATGTTGTTGTTGGTGGTGGTTTTTTTGGGGGTTTTTTGGTTTTGTTTTTTTTTTTTTTTTTTTTCCTGTGGGTGTGTATTTGTTTTCTGACCCTACTCAGAAAGGTTATGCTTTTTATCATATCAACATCTTGTCAAAAAAATAATGAGATTCCTGGTTTAAAGTCTTTTTTTCTGAGGACTATTCCCGTGTATAGTCTGAAGTGTTTGCTGAATGGGGTAACTGTGCTTGGAAAGGTTGTAGCTTTGTGCTATCTCCAGTGCTTTCCTTTGCATGCATTAAACGAGGACTCCTGGCGGTGAATGCTTTTTATCTGAAATGCAGAACTAATAGACTTTTAATGTCCTAATGGATAGGTACATTCTTTGGAAACATTGGAGAGAACAAAGCACATCTGCCTCTGCCCAAACACACAGTTCCTTTCTCTCCCTCTTCCTTCTGAGAAGTCCCAGTTGAGAGTGTGTGTTGCCTGTCTGCCTTGGTGGAAGGGGGATACCCAAAGCTGCAACGAAGAAAGCATTTCTAAATGCTTTTCCTTTCTTTTTTGCTCCACAGATTGTGCTAAGTCTGGGCAGTAGGAGCTCTTTGTTCTGTCTGCAGTGTGTTATGTATGGCTCCCCAGCTTGCCTTTCTCTGGTAATTGATCCTTCCTTTCAGCATTTAATCAGTTTAGCAGGTTCAAGTGCCATCATTCACATTTATGACTGGTCCCTGAAGTAACACAGCTATTCAATATCTCTAGTGTGGGGGGCTGAGAGGTTATTGCAAGCTAAGTATATTAACTGAGAAAAGGGATTTAAAAAAAAAGTGCAGAAAGGTGTTGATCTTTTTTTTTCACAAGGAAACACTAAGTAATAGCATGGGAAGGATTAAGAGGATTTAAGGCTCTAATAGCCCAAACTGACTGGGGTGGATCTTAATGTGTATTTCTTAGATAGGACTTATGGGACTTCCCATATTTTCCAGGAGATGAAGCCTTTTTAATTATCAGTAGGGAGGAATTCATTTGGTTTATTTGGCAAATGGCATTTTGTTGTTGTTCTTAGCTTGCCTTGCTTGCCTGGCTACCACCCTTGGCAGTGCTGCCAGTCCTTCCTGGACAAGATGGGTGCTTGTATTTTTCAGAGTGATGCAGAGGTGTCTGTTGTCAGTGTGCAAGTGCATTCCACATATGAAACACTGGTTTTCTCTGTGCATATCACTGCATTTACTGTTGGGAGGAAATAAAGCACAGATATGCAACCAGGCCTCCAGCCTGAGACATGATGAAATTACTGTTTTGTCTTGGGACAGCTTATCCATTGATGAACACAGTGTTCATCACTCAGTGCCTATCCCAGCATTGTTTTTTTCCTAAGTAGTAATTGCCCCTGCTGGCCACAGATCAATTAAATTCTGTATTTTTATTGGCAGAAGATACTGTTGAACTACTTGTCATGCTCCCTGACATAATATAAAACAGTCCCAAAGAAAGAGGAGTGCAAGAGAGAGAGTGAAAAATACAAACTTGGGGAAAAAACCCCTCCAAACCAACAAACCACAACCCAAAATATTAATGGAAAAATAGGCTTAGAGTAGAAGAGTAGTCTTTGCCATGCATGCTTACGTAGGCTGTTGTGTAATCTTGAAATTTAATGCAAATGTGCTGTTTCTGTCTTTGTAGTCAGCTCCTGTTAAAACTGGATCTCAGTGCTGACAGAGGAAATGCTGGGCTCTGTGTTGGGCTCTGTGGTATTTACAGGAATTAAAATAGTTGAAAATTAATAATTGGAATCAGTCCTGTGCAAACAGATTAGGTTCAAGACAGCAACTATTATAGAGCAATGATGTGTTTTATCACAAAAGTAATGCAAATTCCAAGTTTTGGGAAACTTTGTTGCTTGAAGGTCCACTATGGGTTATGTTTGTTGGTCATGTGTTAATCTGCACTGTAATTAGACCACTTTAAAAAGCAGCTTGTCTTTTTTTCCCTCTTTTTCTTTGTGACTTAATCTGTCTTGATTGAAGTTTATGAAACAAAAGTGCTCATTTATCCTGATGATATCTTTTTTTTGTCCTTGGATACTATTTCAAGTGACTAGATCTTGTATTCAATGCCAAGGCAACGGCCTGCACTTTGTGTTTCTGTTTCTTGCTACACCTTTTCAGTTAACACTGAATTGGAAATTCCCTGAAAACTCTTAATGTGAGTATGCCAATGCTTGCACTAATCTGATAACTCTGATTGTGATGGCATTGGTTTATACTGTGTTTGTATACACATATTCAGAATATTGTGGCCTCAGCAGCAGCATCTGGAAGCAGAAGAAGGATTTGGCAGTGATTAATCCAGGTTAGTCTCATGTGCTAGGCTGTACTGCTCCTGAGATATTTCCGTTCTGTAACACTTGGGCCTCAGATGCAGCAATAGAATTTAAGCTGGAAAAGATCTTTAAAATCATCAAGTCCACCATTAAACTTTGTCCCAAAGTGCCACTTCTACACATCTTTTAATTACCTGCTGGGATCACAATTCCACCACTTCCATGGGAAGGAATCTTCCTAGTTTATTTGGTTTTGACATTCCTGCAGCAAACTGGAGAATGACTTTTGTTTGGGTTGCAGCTGTGAGAAGCTTGTCAGTGATGCAGACCTTGTTCTGTGGGGCTCCTGGGTGGGTGTGCTTGAGGTTCCCTCTGGCTCTCTCAGCTGGCTCTGGGTGAGAAGATGGGTGGGTGTAACTGGTGCATCTGATCCAGGCCAGGAGGTTCCTGCCTGCTGTGGGACTGCACCTTCAGACTTGAGGAGAGCTGCTGAGGGCACAGGGCTTTGGGGGTTCTGCCACATCAGTTGGTGTAGTCAGAGCAGTGAGAATCTGGCACCTGAGCAGCTCTGCAGCCACGGGACTGTTGTGAAATACCTCACACAAAGAACAGTTCTTTATCCCTCATTGCTGCTCTCTGTACTCTGTCATTGAGGAAATGCAGCAGTTGGTCTGTTTGCACCTGGAAGGTGGCTAATAAATACATATCACAGATCATGGGTGTTGAGGGAGAGAGGAAAATAAATTTTAAGCTTACTGATGCTTTCCTGATTTTTGTATTTTTGAGGAGCAAGGAGACTTACAACCTAATAAACTTTTATAACCTAATAAAACCAAATAATAAGACATAAGGAAAAGCCTTAGGTAGGGTTTATTACCTTTGGTTTCTGCACTGCTGGTGTAAGCTGAATCTTGGCTCTTGTGATCCCTGGGACCTGAAATTTTGCTGTCTCTGGATGTGACTTTTCACACATAGTGCTTTTGGGACAAGCAGCACTGGATTTCCAGCCTGTGCTGCCTCTTTTTTAAATGACTGGAGGTTTCTGGCAGGATGCCTGAAAATGTCTTAGGCTTTGATAATCTGTGTAAAATATCTAGAAAGTGTTCTGAAATTCATCTGTAGAGAAAGCACTTAAAAAAAAAAAGGCACCAGCTGTCACTTAACTGATGATTTTTTCACTTTTAATACCAACATTTTGTTCTGATGTGTAACTTGCTGTAGTGCATCCTTTTTCTGTAAACAAATAAATGTAAAACGCTGCTGATGGATTGAGTTGCTGGAACATTCCTGTGAAGTAACAAGGCTCTCTTGTCATGAGCCTTTTCTGAAATACCAAGGCAATGCTTTCTGCTGCCTTCACAACACGAGTTGCAGTAGCTGCCATCTGGAGAACAGATCCATGCTCAGTACAGGATTCTGCACTGGGAGGGAGGCAAGGAAGGAGAAGCCCCTTTTTGGTGGACACAGCACAGGCAAATCACTGTTCCATCATGAGCTGGCAGTGAGATTTCATGTGCAAGGTGAGGCACACTTGGGGTGTGTTGGCTACAGATATTTCTGTTGTTTGTGGAGTTGAACTTCAGCCTTGAAATAGGGTTTTCCATTTATACTGCAGCCACATAATTTTTACACTCTGTGGTACTGCCCCATCTGTGGTGCTTCACAGGCTGCCCAAACCCATCGAATCTCACATAGGAAGCACACAAATATATTTATAGCTTTTGTTATAAATGATACATGGAATATTTGGTCTCCAGACATCTTGTCTTTAGCTTCCTGTTGCCATGGGCACTCATTAGTATTCCAGGGAGGCCTGGTTGTCATGGCAAAGTGTGTAGTTGTACTGTGTTCCCATGGCAACCTCCACCATTAGGTACCTCGAGCAGATCTGCTAGCAAATCTGTTTGGGTCAATTTAAGATGATCTCAGGGTAGCATTAATATTTCCAGTAACATTGCCATCCTCTCCTGAGGTGATTCTCACTGCAGGTGTGTTTGGTGTGTTGGGTCAGTGTAACACAGCACAGTGTCAGACTGCAGGAGGATTGTTTCAAAGAGCAGCACTGAGGGAGAACTTGACCTCTAAAGAGGTTAAAAACAAAATTGTGGTGTTGAGACTGTTTACATTTTTCACATGTTCCTGCATGTGAATTCCGGGAGTTGAGCTTGCAGCTCCTGCCTTGAATGACCTTGAGCAGTAACCACATTCCTGTGTACATCCCAGTGCATCTGAAAATGGTGCTCTTTGAACAGCTTTTTTTTTTTTTAAATTTATTATTGGGAAGAGAAAGCAAATTATTTTACCCTCTGGCACACACAGCTTGCTGTGGTTTGTTTAGGGAGCAAGGTGTTACTGCTGGTGTGGAACAACACTGCAGGTGGTGAGTTTTGGGTCAGTGAAGTTTTCAGCCACTGATGGAATCTGTTCTGATGTTGGGAGTTGTTTGGAGAAGTGACAGACAAATTAACATCTGTCAGTTCCCTGCTAATGGCAGGCTGTTTACTTGTCTCACATTTTGTTCTCCTTTAGTATATTTTTTTTAGTTTATGTAATGTTCACAGTCAAGGAACTGGTGAAAAATCTGTGGGTCTTTTAAATGCTCTAAAAGATGCAAAGTGCTATAGATTTGGAAGGGAAATGTGCCTATGGAGCCTCTTTAGATGGGACAGTTATGGAGATGTTAATCCAGTTTCTGCTTTCAGTCACAGAAAAATACACACTTGGGTGGGGTGTAGAAAACTGCCACATTTGAAAAATCAAATATCAAAACCTGATAAAGCAGTGTCTGAAAAGTGGTGACTTGGCATCTCTGGGAGGATTTTATTCTGCATTGCCACAGAGCACAAGGCTCCTGCAGCTCCAGAGGATGTGTTAATTCTGTCATGGTTCTGATGCTTTCTTTGTTGTGTTGAGCAGATAAAAATGGTGACTTAAACGAAGTTCTTAAGTTGAATCAAATTCTTTAAAGTTTTAAACACTCAAAATCACTTTATCAGGTCATATTCTTTTTTTTCCCCCTTTAAGTTGATAAAGTGCATTTGTACAGATCCCTTGGCCTCTTTCCTAACTGCATTTGGGATTTCAGATGTTTCTTGGAGTCTTTTCTGTAAGCTGTTTCACTTTTCAAATGGCTGTACTGAAAAAGACTTTTTAAGATAGCCTTGCTTAGAGAACACCATGAAATCAAATGTGACTTGATAATCAAATGACTTTGTTTTCAAGCAATGCTGTCTTTTAACACAGTAAAAACTGATAGCCAGGAAGGCCAAGGCTTTTTGTATTTCCTACATTTCTTCAGCTTGGGTTTGGCTTCCAACTGAACCAGACAGTAGGACCTGAGTCACACCAGGACTGAAAATGCTTTCTTGCAGTACCCTCAAACTTGATTAAGAGCAGCATGCTGTAAGTGCTTGGTTAAAAATAAACAAACCACTGTGAGAGGGAAAAAGAATGTGTTTTTATTTCATAAATGTGCTAATCCATTAAATAGACATCTTCAGCCTGAAATTTTGTTTGCAGTGGCTTGAGAATCTCTTGTGATAAGCAGCTGCTATCTTTGTTTAATAATTGCAATTTGTATGTGGGCGTAGCAAGAGTTAAAATGCATGGCTCCTTTGAATCAATGAAGAGGGGCATTTGCAGTGACCAGGTCAAGCTTTGCTTTTGTCCTGATTGCCATTGATTCTTTGTGGAGTCCTTTTTTTTGATTCTAGCCAAGATTTTTTTTTTTTTGTAATAAACAGAAAAAGATTTTAAAATACTGATTTATATTAAAAGGCAGGAAGTGGAGTATGATTAATCTGCACAGTGAAGAGCTGTGCTAACATGAGCAGACGTTGAAGCATCTTTATATATATATATAAATCTAGAACTGAGCAGTAAAAAGTGATGGGAAGCTCATTTTTATATATTTTCTTTTCTGTCTGTCACTTCCTCCCCCCCTCCCCCCTAGTGCCTGGCAATCTAGTTTAAAGAAATGAAGAATAACTGCTGGAAATCAGGAAAGAACACTTTAAAAAGAATTAAGACTGTGGAATATATTGCCAGAATTGTACTGAGGTTGTGGGAGTTCTTAAGTGGCATCACCTTCTGTGAGAATTTTGCATGTTGCTGACACTGGATGTGTGGGGCATTTCTGTGTGCTTCTTTCTGTCCTTTATTCCCATTAGATTAAGAAGAGGGAGGATACAGGAGGAGGGTATAAAGCTGCTCAGTCTCCTCATGGGTGTAGAAACACAAAGCCCAGGAGAACTGTCTGCACATTTGATGTTTGTAGTGAGTCAGATGAAAACACTGCTCGAGCTTAGAGCTTTCCTGAAGAGAGCTCCAGCAAGTTGCTGTTTTCTGTCAGAAACACCAGGGGCATGCTCAGGCTCTGCCTGTGGAGGCCTCTCCCTGAAGCACTGGAATTAATGTGCAGAAGAAAAGGAGAGTCCAAAATATCTGACATGATAAGAAGAATGAGTTGTGCTTCAAGGTGCATTCTCATGCCTTAACCTAACCTTGCAAGCAGAGCTGATGCTTGGCCACTTGGGAATTTATTGTCTGGGATCTTTTACACAGAATAGCTGAATAACCCAAGCTATTGCCTGGTAACTTAAAATTGTGAGTTTTGTTTTCTTCTGATGGACTGAAAAAAATACATTGAAAGCAAAACTCAGGCTTGAAATAGTGTTGGTCTGTAGGTGGTTTGTATGCATTTGGTTTGAAGTGCTCACTCAGAGCAGGAGCAGCCCCTGTGGAATGATCCTGCTCTTTGCCAGGAGGAATATAACCCTTGAGCATTCCTATGAGAAGTTAAGTTACATAATTTACACTTTTGACAGTCTCCCATGATGACTTCAGCTGTCGCTGCAGGTGTCTGTGGCTTGTTGGTAGCAATCAGCTGTGAAGGTACCAGTGAGTGCCAGATAAAACCTGTCACAAGTACAGTGTGTGAGTGCTCCTCATGCACTGTTTATCCACTCCCAGGATGGGCAGGAGTCTTCCTGCTGAGCTGATTCATTGTGGCCTTTCTTTATCAGTCCAGTTTTAACAGTACTCTAAGTGTTCTGGTGTTGGTGGAATAAGAGGTGAGATTAGTGAATCTCTTCGTGGCCCTTTTGGGGACAGCAGAGTCCAGAGTGTGTCTGTCCAGGCTGCTGCTGGAGAGAGGAAAGGGGCAGCGTTGTCACTTCCATGACTGGAATGTGGAAGGCTCTAGGAAAGTCCAGGATGCAGCTGGAAGTTCTGTGTGAGCAGGGCAGCTTGGCATTCAGCTGTGACTTGGTTTGCTAAGCCATTTCCTGGCTTTTAGTTTGGTATTTGGCTTTTCCTGATTTATTTATTTTCTCTGCTTTCTTCTCAGCAATGAATGAACCCTGGGCTTTATTCCTCTGGTGTCTAAATAGATATTTCTGTTGATGAGAGCAGAGAGTTAATTGCATGACATTAGACATAGTCTGTTAATGTGCTATGTCAGCTGTTTCTTTTAATATAAATGATAATTTTACATGGGTGAGGGGGAAGGGATTTAGTAAAATAAACCTTATGCAATGATACCCGTGGAATTTTGTGTTTGCCATTATTTTTGCTGTCCTAATATTGATGATACTCTCACACGAGTGCGTTTTGAGTAGAAGTTAATTACTCTTTTCTGAAAAATAATGGAAGTAAATTGTGTGGCATGGGATGACTTTGATTTATTTTCACTGTTCTAAATGCTGTAAGTCATTAGCTTTTAAAAATAGCCAGTCTGAAAGTAAATATCTGGTATACTTATTAGGAACTTTCTGATTAGCTATTAATTAGCATGCCAGGAGATTGCAAAGAAATGTTAAACTGGAGGCTGAGCCTGCTTGCAGGTCTGTAATTTAGCAAACATCCAGATTGTCTAATGCACACAGAACTTCTGTACAAATTATTAATGCAAAGGAAGGCAGCAGCTTCAATCTTGAAAGAAATTTTTCTTTTTTGCCTGAGCAATTAAATCCAAGCCAAACAACCCAGACAGCTTAAATCATACAACAGTCTCAAAGTGTAGTCATGTTATATGTTAAATAAGAAGCATTTTATGCATTTATTATTATGATATTAGTAAAGAAGTTGCTCTTTGTCTTCATAATGTTTTTAAGAGAAAATCCTTTTTGCTTGATGATAATGCCATTTCATCAACAGTCTTAAAATATTAATCATGTTTTGAAAAGCCTTACTCAAATGCAAGTTAGAGTTAGGTGTCAACAACTCCAAGTCTTGGCAAGTAGATGTGGGTGTTTCTAGGGGCATTCAGGTGGTTTCAGTGGTCTCCCAGGTGAGCAGTTCTGAAACAGAAAATTGTTTTCCCTGAACGTGGGGCCTGAACAAACCAAGTTCTTATTTAGTCCTCACTGGGGTGAGATTAAAAGCGTGGCTTGCACTGGGGTTACAAAACTCATAAAGCAATTTCAAATCTTGGACTTGAGGTTCTGACTTCAGTGTTCTACTGAATGATTTGTATGGAGGAGCAGAGAGGGCACAGAGGGAAGTGTTGAGGGGATCTGCCATTAGTTATGGTGCAGTTATCCACAGAGAATTCCAAGAGCAGGTGACTCTTCTCCTGACCCTGCTCTATCTCCAGCCTCAGCAGTGGTGGCTCAGTGAGGATACTCTGCATTCTGCAGCTGTGGCAGACTCTGTTCCTGACCCTGCTCTATCTCCAGCCTCAGCAGTGGTGGTTCAGTGAGGATACTCTGCATTCTGCAGCTGTGGCACAGGAGCAGTGCTTTGAGGCTGGTGTTCAGTTCTGCCTGTGTGTGCCAAGGGCAGCCTGGGTGGGGCTGGCATGTCCCATTCCAGCCAGGGGAGCTGCAGGATGTGCCTTCCAGCACTGGGCTTTAACCCTTTGCTAGGCAGGCGTGGATGCAGAGGTGACCTGGAAGCAGGAGAATCTTGCAGGAGTGCTGCTTTAAAGCAAGGGTAAGCTGAATTGTGGGGGTGTCTCTACATCAATAAAGAGTACAATCATGTGAGGGTGGCTTTTGTTGCTGAGGGAACCCTGAAACCTGAGTGAGGCTGTGGCTTCTGTCTGGTACCATGTGGTGACTCAGAGCAGTGTGGGGCAGCTGGCCAAGGAGGACACAAACTCTGTGAGCACACAGCTGGGAGCTGCTGGGACAGCTCAAAAAGCAGAATTCTCTACTGTTACTACTACTACGTTTTTATCCAGAAGAATGCTCTGAGTGAAAAGCCATTTAAAAACAGGAATAATCAAGGACTGTAATATGAAAATGTACAGCTGTAGAATTTATGGTATTGGATGTGACCTGCATTCACTTAATATTGTGCAATGTAATCTAGGTGGGAACCTGGAAGTAGAAATATGAACATTGCCCCTACTTTCTGCTTGCAGAGAGTTCTCCTTCAGTCTAAGCACTGGACAATAATGAAAGGAGATTGTCCCCTCTGGGAACTGAGCCCTTTATTCAAAATGTAGCTCAGCAATTGAACTCAAGAAGAATATCCAGTGATAGCACTGGTATCCCCTTTGCTGGATTCTAGCTATTAAACAGCAAGACATTGAAATTTACCAAAGCCTGTGTTGAAATGGGACCAGGTACATCATTTCAATATTTAAAATGCACCAATTCCAAGTGAGGAGAGCTCTTCAGAACTCCTCCATTAGCTGAAGGTGCTGCTGCTAAAGGGGAAGTAGCAATCTTCTGTAGAATGTGCAAAGATTTTCAGGAAGAGTTGCTAATATATCTGTCTGTTTTCACTGGCTATTTGTCTTAGTGAATTATAGGACTAACCTGGGCCCCCATGTGATTTCAGAACAAAGACTGAGGGGTGTGAGAGGGAATATGTGACAGAAAAGGCCCTGGGGACTCTTAAAAACCTCTCCCAGCAATGTTACACTTTTATTATTGTTGAAATGTAAAAGCAATACATCAAATAATTGTCTAAAGCTTTTACTCTAGCATAAAAATTCCAGAGTTCCACCAATGATATTAAGTATTTTGTTTAATTGGAATTGCTGTTGAAATTTATGGATATTTTTCTTGTCTGTATCTTAAAAAGGTGAAGCCTTACTGTTACCAAATTGATATTCTCATTATTGGGTTGGCAAAGCTTTTATGTATGACTGGGTATTTCAGTGTAACTGGTAGTATCTGGCACATAGTGACTGTTCCAGGTAATGGGAAACGTTGGATGTTTCCAATTCCTTCTGATCATGGAGCAGATAACCAGGCAGACCTTGTCTGGGACGTTTAACCTGGAGCCAAGCTCTTTTAAGATGGAAAGTGATTAAATTTCATTCCTCAAAAATGCCATCTCCACTTCCTGAAAAAGTGGTATAACAGACATCAGTGAGGATGTCAGACCCAGCCCATTGCTGGGTATCAGCCTAAAATCAGTATTTCACCAAGCACCATTCACAGCTGCGTGTGCATCTCTGCACTTAACATTGTTTTTAGGCCTCTCAGTAACCATGGGCATGGACTTGTTCCAGGTGCTTTACCTGCACCATCTGCTGCCCAGAGCTTCCACAGAGGCCAGGATCTCTGCATCTGTGCTCTGTCAAACTCTGCTTGTCTTGGACAAGGCACACGAGCAGCTGTGGGAAGAAGAGAGTGTTGTGGTTCTGTCATTTACAGAAACTTCAGGGTAGCCTAAAAGTAAATGAAGGGAAAATGAATCAAGAGCAAGAAGAGTCCAGCTTATGAAAAATGTCATTATTCAGAGGACTCCCTGTACCTTACAAGTGCTTTTGTGTTTATGGAAAATACAGATGTATTTTGTTTCTCCCCTTATCAGAAATCTGCAACCCACATCCCTCAGCTTCTAATTTATCAGAAGAGATTTTACAGATATCCCTGTGATAGTGCTGGGAACCTCAACTTTAAAGTTCTCAAAGTAACACTTCTTTCCTAATGCAAATTCTGGGTAGTGTGGAGACTGACATTCCTGTGGGATGCAAGAAACACAGTGAAGAGCTGAGTTCTCAGTCCTTTTGGCCACTAGCTCAACTCAGAGCTGGCTCCTTGTCCTTTTGGCCCCACTGTGATGTTTGTTCCTCTCTTACCAATGCTCCAGGGATTGATTTGCTTGGTTTTGTTGCACTGCAATTCTTGAGGAACCAGAATCTTGTCTAGGGATTCAAACTATAACCATTTTACTGCTTCTTTGCATATTCTACTGTGCAGCCTCTTGGCTATTAGGCCACTGACATAAGGACTGGATTCCTTTGCCTCTGTGCCAAGTGCAGAGGAAAGCTCCAAGTGCTCACAACCAGCTAGTTAAATTCCTGGTATATATTCCCTGGGTGCTGTGGATGGATGTTCTCCTCCCTCTGTGTAATTCCTGGGTGCTGTGGATGGATGTTCTCCTCCCTCTGTGCATTCCCTGGGTGCTGTGGATGGATGTTCTCCTCCCTCTGTGTAATTCCAGGGTGCTGTGGATGGATGTTCTCCTCCCTCTGTGCATTCCCTGGGTGCTGTGGATGGATGTTCTCCTCCCTCTGTGCATTCCCAGGGTGCTGTGGATGGATATTCTCCTCCCTCTGTGCATTCTCTTTGACACAGGCTTTGCAGTATCCCAGAAGGTGGAAAACTGCATGGCCTGCACAGATCCCAGCAAACACTGAGGACTGCACTCATGTCTAGCTGGCTGGATTTTTCTCATGCTTTTAATCACACAGCTTGCAAAGGTACTGCAATTTCTCTCTATACCTTTGCAGTCTTTTTTCATGTTTCTCCCAGCTCTTTGGAAATCAGTCAGGAGTTCAGAGCTGCTCTGTCATTTGTTCTCAAATCCAATGTGCTGCTTGGTTTACAAAAAGCTGTAATAACTGCCAGAGCAGCATATGTGAGTGACATGAACAGTATTGTAGGAAGCAGCCAGCTCCACAACCAGCTTAATTCATCACTCACTATGGGAGAGTGACAGTTTAGCATATGGCCAGTCTCTTCAGATGCTGGCTTATTTCAAATATATTTAGGACTGTTTAGTTCTTCCATTTGGGAAGTAGATTGGAGTTGTAAAGCAATTTCTCCTTAATCTTTTTGGCTGGTCTTTGGTGGTGTTCAGATCTCAAAGTTAGAGCTGAATTAAAGCTGCTCCTTTTTTGCTGTAGGAGAATGGCAAAATGGAAACATGAATTATTCACTAGGGATTGTGAAGACCTCTTCAGGTTCATTAAGGATAGATTGTTGAGTGATTGGTGTAATATTTTGCATAACTTATAAATTAGAGCCAGAACAGTGTTTATAGAGGCAGAACCTATTGTTTGTTTAGAATTATAGCCAAATAATTGCTGAAAGGTTTATGGTTTGTCTTTGTAGTGAGAAAATTTTAATGAGTTGTTCAACAGTGCTATTTGACTTCTATTTTTTGCTGATTATTAGTAAAGTGTTTTGTATTCAAATTAAATTTTGGGATAAGAACTCAAGACATGATGTGAAAATGTTATTTTTCATTACTGTGGTTATTGTACAAAAGACATTTATTTGGGAAAGGGAATACCGTGAGCTACTTGTATTTTTATATGAATACAGAGAATTAGCTGATCTTTAGATAGATGATGCTAATAGTAAATACATTCTGAATCTCACCATTTCAAAATAATTGCTGTATTCCTATTGTGACAAAAACTAAGGCAAGTGTTGAGCTTAGTTTCTTAAAGGAGTTTAAGTAACTTGTAGCAAAGTAGTAGAAAACGAGCAGTTCTAGGCAGTGTTCTCTCAGTGGGACTGTTTCTATAATCAAGTTGATATTTTTGCTCAGATGATATTCAGTCTGGCCAATCAGTGACAGTAAAGCACATACTTATCCCAAATAAATTTTGCCACATTGCATGCTTTTTTCACAATGAAAGCAGAGATGTGTCTGTAATTTAAATCTTGGCTAAGTGTTTTGTAGTGGATATGGAAATTAAACACCTCAAAGTGAGCAGCTATACTGTGGGAATACATAAATACTGTAAAAAAACCCCAACACAGCCAAAAACCCAACCACAAATTCCAGACAACTTCCAAAATAATAATATTTAAAAAAAAACCCTTTTGCTTTTCATCCTAACAGCTGGGCTGATCAAATAATCTGTGTATATTTCCAATAGATTTAGGAGAGCAAGTAGAATAATCTTCTTTGCTAGGATTGTGTTGGCATTCTTCTTTAATTCTTACATTTCCTTGTGTTTTGAGCCAGAGAGTTGGAACAGATGGACTTCCATAAAAAGCCAGTGCTTCATTAGATTGGCAAGTTCAGCTTCCTGCTTTTTCACCTGAGGAACTGAGCAGTTGGATAGTCCTAACTCTGCAGAGATCCAAAAGTGGTTCTGGGGACTCGTGGCCTGACTCCATGGTATCTGCTTGGGCTCTTTCCCAACCCCTGCCAGGAAATTGTTTGTGCAGTCATTTCTCTGACTGCTCTCCTTGTTGGAAAGCATTTGGTCAAGCACTGTGGGTGCTCAAATGCAAAACACAGAGATGCTTAAAAGGAAAGTATGCAGAAGACCATGGGTCTGTCTCTATACTGTTGTGGGGTTTTTTCACTTTTTTTTTTTTCTCTATAGACTTCATCTTGTAGTTACTTTGCCTCTCTGCAGGTTTTGGCAGAGCTGCAGGGATGTCAGGCTCTCTTTGGTACTGTGCAGGCATTTCCTTCTGCCGAGCATCTCAGTATTTCACACCCTTTAGTTTTTCTTTTCCTTTTTGAGGGACTTAATCTTTTGCCCTATGACACCTATGGATCTCCTCAGAAAAACTGTATGAACAGATTTACAGGACACACAGATTTTAATTTTTTTTTCATGTAGGACTCTGGTTTATGCAATATCCCATATTGCACACAATGAGCCCCCATCATTCAATGGGATGAGAAAGGCTTGCTGTGACATTAATCAGCTGCATGGTGTATTTGTGCCTCCATACCTCAGCTGCTGGTGCTCCACACTGTGTTTTCTGTCAGGTGAGATGCCTGGGATCTTTGCTGCAGAGTGCTCCATGGCCTTTGGGTTGCTCCACAGTGGACCCTACTAATGTTATCTTTTCACTTAAGCACAAATTAAGTTTTGTACCACTGTAGAGATTGTTCTGTCTACCAGTTTTAACCCTCTTCAATCTAATTTCTTTATTTTTAGATATACCACAAATTCTACCCTCCAGGAAACCCTAGAAAGGTAAACCTTAAAAATTTTGTTTGTTCCCTGGGTTTTCAGTGTTTAAGCAGACACTGTTTGTTTTGGTTTTATCCTCAATGTACTGCTATAATGCTGAGCTTACCACTGGAAAAACACAGAAGGCTACACAGTAAAATTTTTGGGGCTGCCTAATCTTTTTGAGTACTTGTAGAGAATGTCTTTATCTACAGTCTTATACTTTTGTCCTCACTATTGTGGAGCCTCTTCTAATTCATCTGTGTTGCTGTTGTGTTCCACATCCTGATGTTGCTTTGTTTATGTGAGTAAATAAGCAGCAACTCTTCACATGAGCCACATGGAAGACACTGCTGTTGAGGAGAGCTGCTTTACACACCTTTGGTATAACAGGAACATCCTGGCTAAAGACCACTTGCCACAGAGTTTGCTTATTCTTAAACAGAAATCCTCTGTCAGTGGTTTGAGCTGTGCTCACCTGTGGTTGAAAGCAATTTTGTTCCATGTGCATGCTTAGAAAACAGCAGTCAGGCAGTTTTATCTCAGTGTGCAGCCATGTCCTTATCAGTTGAATGTGCAACTATTAATCACTTTGAGGAGAAATAAAGGTATATTCTTAGGCCTGTATTAGTAGTGCATAATGTTGGCATTTGAATCATTATTCCCTTTCCCTCTAAAATACCCCCTGAAAAAGTGTGAGACACTTATAGTTGGCAAATGTGCAACTTCCTCCTTATTCCTTGGGTTTAGTCCATAATTCTGTGGTGTACAGCACTTTCTCTTCTGTCAGGTTTGAATAAGGTGAAAAAAAGAACCAGATTCCAGGATGCCTTGAGCAGGAATGTGTTTGCTACTTCTCTCATTTTCTTTTCTCTCATCTGGTTGTTTGTTTGTGGTTTTTGGTTTTTTTTTTTTTTCCCTTTTGCCTGGGTAGCATTTATCTTAGCTGTATTCCCTGAAAAATTAAAAGGCAAGACAGAGGATGATTTACTGCAAAGAGAATGATTTCCTTCAGGGTGTATTTCTCTAGTTTTTACTGCAGGTGGACAGAGGTGGTTCCTCTTGGCTGTTACTGTCATGTGCAGAAGCAGATGTGAGCACTGGGGCTGTGGGAGTGAGATGTTTACAGACCTGTGGTATCACCTGCTCAGGTGCTCATGCTGACTGCACATCTCAGCTTTGCCATTGTTCTCCCTGGGTGTGGAAATTGCTTAATAAAATAAATGCCTTTCCTTGTATTGATGCATTTCTCCTCTTCACAAAAGCATTTGGCAGAGCTGTCTCCTACTTAGGTTTCAGATTTGCTGGACTTAGTCATGTGTTTAAAGTACCAAGCAGTGCAACAAGCTTCAGTCTGTCACCTGATTTTCCATGCTGTGTTTTTTTTTGTGTTCTAAGTATGAAGGTTTAGAAATGCTTTGAATTTTGCTGTTACAAACACTGTGTGTGGCCATCCAAGCTACTCTGATTCAGCTGAGAAGGATGAAGACCAGTCCTGCAGCTGCCACCATCTCAGCAGAAAAGAAACATTCTTGATCACCTCCAAACCTTCCAAGCAGCTGCACTCAGCTCTCACACTGCAGCTGACATGAACTGGGAGAAAAGTCTCTTGACAGCCCTGTTAGATCTTTAAAAGTGTCATAAATTTAAATAAGACAGGAATTTTACAGTGTGAACTGGAGAGGAATTGGAGGGAGTAAGAGGCTGAAGCTGGCACTCCTTGCCTTGAATCCCTTTTCCGTGTTCTAACTGGGACAATCTCAGATGCTTTCTGCTGAGCTTAGGGCATGTAATGGGAGAAGCATGGCTCTTGTTTTTAATCTTCCTGGGGCCTGGAAGCCCCTTTGAATGCTCTGGTAATCCACTTCCCATGAGAAAGGAGGGAAGAAAGAGGAAAACCTTCTTAAACTTCTTTTGTGTTTTTGGTTTGTTGGTTTGTTTGCCAAGGTTGGTTGTGTAATTGTTGGATTCTGTGCAGCCAAGCTTTTTGAATTAAGGAAGCTGAGTCTGGCTGTTAGCCTTGCACCTGCTGCAGTGCTGTGAAGTTTGTGTGCTGCTTCCCTGCTACGTTGTGCTCACACCCAGCCTGAAACTGAACCTTGCATTGCCTGTACTGAGGGGGGAGAGGAAGGATTTTCCAGCCAACAGCCAGAAATGTTCCTGCTTAGCAGTCCTTTCTCTTCTTTTGCTTTCTGCTTGCCCCCTTGTAGCACTAACCAGTGGGGACAGCTGACTGGCAGCTGTTTAAAGTGGGAACCCCCAGGTTACACTGACCAGGGATGGCCATTTTTCGTCCCCAGTCTTCTGCCCACGCTGTCACCACACACGAGGCCTGTGCTCATCCCCAGCTCTGCTGTAATACTCACTTCCTATTCTTGTTCCCTTGAAGGCTTAAGTAGAAATCACTCCACTATGTGAGTTACTGTATGTCTTAATAGCTGAGGGAAATGCGTTTTCCTTTAAATTTCACTGGCAGAAATATACATTTTCATACAGTTTCAGGTTTTTTTGTGAGGAAAGGAAGATGGAATATAAAGCATTTTATAAATAAGGCAAAGTTTAAAAATATATAAAGATTCCACAAAATTATGAAAAGAGCTAAAACAATTTTAATTCTTTACATTGTATATTTTTAAACTGACAGTCTTTTTAAATGTAATTGCTTTCTCTTTGCCTGACATTAAGGATGTTCTTTTTATTGTTGTTCAGAAGGTTATTTCTTACTGTTACACCTCTAACTTGTCATGACTCAATGCAAATTCCAGCATTTTACTTATTTCAAGAGCTTTGAACAAGCTGATGTTTGAGACGAAAGCGCTTTTTTCATTACTTAAATTACATATTTGTGTGGGATGAGAATCAGATGGCAGCATTTTAGAAATGTAGTTCACCACTTCAGTCTTTTGTGCCAGTTATCTGTCTGGTCAAGGCTGTGAAATAAAAACTTGGAAATTACAGTTGGCATCTGGAGGTCTCTCTGTTTAAGGCTAAATTGAGTAAATAGAAATAGCCAGAATTAAGGACTGGAAAAAAAACAACCCAAACTATGAGGTTGAGAGTTGGAAGTCAGTGGCATGAGGTGACATTTGGGTAGTGGTGCACAACGTGGTGTGTCCAGAGCGGTGGGGATAAATGGGCCTTGCAGAAACCCTGGGGAATGACTGAGCACTGATAACCTTTACATGGTGTGGGCTGATCCAGGTACATGCACTGCCAGATCCTGGAATTTGGGAAGTGCAGAAATTTTGTTATTTGTTTTATTTGGGGTTTTTTTGACCTCGAGCCTAGCAGTTGATGTAAGAGTATCTGAGGAGCCTGTTGGAGTCTCTGTGCCAAAATCTGTGGCATAAAAAAAACAAGTCACCAAAATAATGTTCAGGAAAATACGATGACTTAAAAAATATAGTATTTGTCTTTTACACTTTTGCCATATAATTATTATTATATATTATACATATATTATATATAATTAACAGCTGGGATCTGTGCCTGGGCAATAGACGGGTCCCTCCTCCAAAATTAAGTTTTATTTTCAAGCAGTGGAAAGAAGAAAAATCCAGTGTCAGCATTGGTTCTCCAGCTGATAGTAAAACTGCTTCTAGCTGTGTGCACTTTATATTGCTTTTTTAGCTGTGTTCATGCTTAGCCTTGATGTGCATCAGAGATCTTTTGAGCTCCTTTATGGAGATAAAAATCTAATGTGAGTGCAGAATAAATGAATGGGTTTTGCCTTTTTTGTGCTTATGCCTGTTAGAGGTCCCAGAGGAGGCTGTTATTAGCAGAGAGGGTATTTGCATGTTCCTGCACTTAAAAGCCAAGATTTTCAGTTGTAACATAAACATTTATTTTATAAAGTGTAAGGTTCTACTCAGAGCACTGCTACCAGAAGACAAAGATGTAGTGATTTGTAGGTAGAGTAGAGGCAATGTTAAGTATTTAGCTTTAAATATAAATAAAAATAAATACAAATAAAAGCCTCACTTGATATAAAAAGGACAACTTAAAAATTTTCCAAACTTGTATATAAATCATGTGTGAGAATTGGGACAGGTGATGTAATTAGATGCGATTTGCTAGGTGCTAAAGCAGGGAAATGTTCCACAATTGTGTATGTTTAAAAGAATTATAACTGTGAGTTCCAATTTAAGTTTTGTCTGCTGTGGAAATGTGAAAACTCCTAACCATGGGGGAAGGAAGGTATTTTTTTTTCCAGTATTCAGGAGTATAAACCAGTGAGCTAGCACAGCTATTTCTGACAGCTGAATATTGCTTTAGCTGGGAACTTATTGTACACTATTCCTTTCAGAACATTTTCATAAATACATAAATCACATTAATGATTCTCAGCAAGACAGGCTGTTCTTTCAAGTTTTAGTTAGTTCTGGTTTGTCTTGCTCTATGCAATCAGACAATCATATAGTAAAGAGGAACAGAAATTGCAGAGCCCCTTGGTAATTAAGCACCCCAGAAATGTTGTTCTGGTGGCCATCAATAACAGCAGCAATTGGCAGAATCCTACCCATTTATTTTCTCCTAGTATCAGTGACCTATGGTTTGATTGGGTTTTTTTAACTTATTTGACCTTTTGAAATGAAGTGTTTTCTATTGGTTGTTACTTTCTATATTCTTGTATGATTTTTTTTTTTTTTCAGTAGGGATAAAACCCCAACCCAGTAACAGTTGTTAGCATTTCCTGCCTTTTTTTTTTCTCCAACAGATTACCATTTTGACTTTTTCTTCTCTAATTACAACAAAGTTTTTTTTATTTCCTAGTGCAGCAGTTTCATATGCAAAGTGCTGGGTAGGAGGTTTATATTCCAACATACTTGCCTGGCTTCTGAAGTAACGAGGCAGTGATGCTGCAGCAGAAGATGGCAAAGCTCCTGGGCTGGCCTCCAAACTTGCATTATGTGATCACTTTGCTCCCTCTGGGCAGCACCTGTTGGGGGAGAGGTGCTCACTCCAGGCAGTGGCTGCTCACAGAAACAATCCCCAGGGACAGGGGGACCCCTGCACTGTGACAAACCCTGTCCTTGGCAGCATCAGGAATCACCCAAAGCAGGAAGGAGAACCAGTGAAGTTTGCCTGAGGTCACTTTGGGGCAGCCTGCTTCAGACAAGCAGATGACTTTGTACTTCTCGTGGATAGAAAGTCCCCTAAATTCTCCCATCCTGCCAGCAGCAGGGCTGCCTGGCTTCCTTGGATTGGGAAATGGGGAAGTCTTCTGTCAAAACCAGAGAGAAGCTGTGTAACTTTTATTGCAGGTTTTTTTCAGTCAAGTCAGAATTGTGAAAAGATTTCATTCCTTCCTGTTATCCCTTGAGACAAAGCTGAGGAAGAAGACTGCTGCTTATCCAAAAAAGTATGAGGAATTGAAAAAATATTGTCCCAGAGGGGTTTAATAGAGAATGAATCCAAAGCATTGGAGCATGTGAGGAGGGAATTGAAGCAGTGACTGCTCTGCAGTGATAGTTTGTGACCAAGAAATGATCTGCCATGGGGGGCAAGAAGGTCCAGCTGCAGAAGGGGCTGACCTGGCTGGGAGCAGGAATGTCAGAGACACAATGGATGGGACTGGAAAAAGAGGATGGCAATTCTCTCTCCTTTATGCATATAATGTAACTGGGTACTCTACAAAGGGAGAGATGGGTTGAACTGCCAGAGAAATTCCTGTGTTCAGCCTGATCAGAGGCTATCCACCATCTGATAAGCTGTTAGAAATAGTGATCTGTGAGGTTCATTTTGAATCTGTTAAAAATACTGACAACTTGAAAGAGTTCCTGCTAGCAAATTCTTGCAACTTGAAATGAAATAGTTTTGTAAATTCAAACTGTTTCAGTGTTTAAAAGATGTTGCATACACTGCATATGGTAAGCACTTTCACTTTTCTCTACATGTGTTAATAATAATGATGCAGCCCTGAAGCATTTGTGACCTCCTCTGGAGTTTTAGAATCAGATGGACTTGATCAAATCACTTACTGGTTTTGTAAAGACTTTGAAAATGGGCATCTTAAGTATAACATTTCTGGCTAATGGTCATTGGGACTTCCAGTGCAAGTTAAACTGCTTTTCTGACAACAAAACTGTATAGATAGAAGCAGAAATTGCTCTGAAGCACAAAACACAGGCAGAGAGTGAAATATGAACCTTACTGATGCAGTTTATGGGAACTGTTGCTGGTATTGCCTCCTGTTATCAGAACACCAATTGTTTTTGGTGTTGAAGGCACTCGAGGCCCTTCCCTCAGCACAGAGATCCTGTGAGTGTGGCTATATAAACAGTGTGGAAATGGCATGTGGATTATGTGTAAGGCTTTGTCCTGAGAAAAAACCAGAGGTTTGAAAAGGTCCTTTAAACAGGAATGCTAGTTCATGTGGCACAGCAAAGTGTCAAGAAAGTGGGAATATTTCTCCTTCTGGTAATGATCCACTGCATTGTTAGGGCTTAACTAGTGAGCTGAGTGAAAAGTAATACTAAAGCAAATTGTTTCAAGGTCAATGTCACAGTGTCAGAGCTTTCAGTCTGTTCTTGCTGTTGTTTCTCCTGCTTAGAATAGAAATATATATTTAAACCAAACATTTAACTGAAATTTTTGACTCCTTTTCTTTTTAAGATCAAGTTTTACTGTTGAGGGTTTGCTTCTTTTGAGAGCTTCCAGATTAATGACAATGAAGTTCAAAGCAGAACAGAAATGAGAAAAGTAAGGAAACTAATTTAAGAACTTAGTTCATAGTTGTTACACTAAAAATTGTATCAATAGGTCTCCTCTAATGCTCTGTGGCCGTTTCAGCTGTTGATGAATGTAAAGAGGTTTCTTTTTTCTAAGGTGCTTTCACAGCTTTAATAATTCACCAATTTTGAGCTTGAAAAAACTTCATGTTAATTTCTCACATTTGAAGTTTTAGAAAAGCAATGTTTATTTTGAGGAGGTTATACATGAAACCGAAAGTTGACCAAATATCAACTTCTGAGCCTAAAAATCATTAGAGAAGGAGGCCACTTAAAACAGCAGTGGGAAGTGAACACTCCAGTTTGAATTAGTAAGGAAAGACTGAGCAGCCTTAAAGGCTAATGAGTGTTTTGGTTTTTCAAACTCCATCTATGTTGGTGGTATTGAAAGCAATGCCAGTGTTCTTCCTTATTCCATCATATGCACCTGTGAGTTACAGGTCTTTAACAGTTTGGGCTAAAAAGCAGCAAATGATGCTCTCACATGCTCCAGACAACATGGTGCCTTTTATTTGCCATGGAAAATGATACTAAATGTGATGAGAAAATGCTCTTCAGAGGCCAGAGGAGTTGATATTTCCAAATATTCCATATATCAATCTTGTTTGGTATGACTGAGGAGGTGCAGGTGAGAGCTTAGCAGGTCTCCAGCAGAAATGAGACGATGGAAAGCCCTTGGAGAGGTGGAGCAAGATAAGGATCCCAAGCTGGGGAGAAGGAAAGAGCTTTTCAGCTCCTTGTTTCCCTCTCCAGTCAGTTTCTCTAAGTTATCTGGAGGCAGAGGTTGCTGTGGTGTTGCTGTCACACACTTCTTTAGCAGACCCTTGACTTCCACTGGCACATTGCAGAGCTTAGATGATGCATGTTGTCCTCAAGTTAACTTTTCTTTTTTCTGCAAAAAGCATCTGTCCTTCCAGCAGATACTTAGACCAGTGCAATGGCTGTGACTCCTCATGGGAGTTTAGGACTGGAGCTGCAGAAAATTCCCAAGAGAGCTTTATGTCCATAAATAATAGATGATTATCCATAGATGATGGGTGAGCACTGAAGAGTATTTGAGTAAATGTTTTGTACAGCAAAGTAAAATACAGTTTAGAGCCCTAGGGAAGAAGATTGGTTGAATAAGATTGTAGAACTAGATTGGTATTTGAGAAAATAAACAGTTTTAAAGTTTAAATTTCTGACCAGAAGGGGTTTCCTTTAAAGTTTTTGTGTCATGAGGAGTGCAAACTTATCTATATCCACTAAGTGTCTGGTTACCTGGTGTTTGCAGCAGAAATAGCCAAGTTTTCTTTAACCCTGAAATCCTGATTGAACTGGAGGTTATTATCCCTTCATAGGACAGTAAGTTGGCAATAGATTTGTAAGGTCTGGTCTAATGATCTTTTCCTATCTCAGATTTTGGCTAAGGTACTGTACCTTTCAGGTATTTCCTAAAAGGAGTGTTGGAATCTTTTCAGAGTCTGCAGAGAGCCTGAAGTCCCAGCACTGAGGTTTCTGCATGTAATGCATCAATATTCCTTTTAAGTTCTGATGGCTGCCACTTCAATAGTGCATCATGAAGGGTGCTTTTTAAATAAACTTCATCCCAGCCTCTTGGAGAGATCTGAGTTACAACTACAGGACTTTTGGATTCAGGGAACATGCTTTCATTTGTATTTTAATTCTCTGCCATCATTTAAAAGATTCTTTGAATCTTGTGGTGTTCATTTGTAGATTTTTAATTCTTCCTCTATGTTGGAGTTACTGTATTTTTCATATTTGTAACAGTATGGATTAATCTGAAGTGAAAACGAGCCTGAATTATTGCAAAGAGCTGTTCAGCAGCAAGGAGGGTTACTTGTTTTGTGTGGATAATGAGAGGAGAGCCCTTTTCCCCCAGGGACCACCTTCTGCAATGTCATGCTGCACAATTCCTGTTCTTGCATGGCTCTTCACCTCTGTGTTCAGCAGATTATTGGAGCACTGGAAAGCAAGCATTTCTGGGAGAGGCAGAGGGCACATTTCCTGCTTTCCAGCAGCCTGGCAGCACTGCCACAACACTCAGCATCCCTGTGGAGTCGTGTGGCTGCTCCCAGAGCTGCCCCAGCCACGAGCACAGCGTGGGTCATCACGGGCCAGTCGTGTCCTGTGCACATCTTCCCTGTCTCAGACACACAGAGCTCTCCTTTCCTGCTGCTCTGGCTCACCTAAGCACTCTGCAGTGCACTGGACAGGTTGTAGATGGGAAACTCCAGGCCTTGAGTGCACACTGAGTATTGTTCTTGCATGCATAAGATGTGTCTGCCATAATGATCAAGTGCATGTTGATGTTTTAGCTGCTCCAGTGGAGGCTTCCTTCTCCCACTCACCTTCCAGCTGATAAGAGGAATAGAAAAATATTTTGGGGATAAAGAGAACATGTTGGTTAAAGCCATTTTTCCTTGACATTTTTCTGTTCAATTTTTTGGATCCATCCAAATGTATATATATATATTTTTTAATTATTCTTAGATTTCCCTTAGGATTTCCTGATTTACAGAACCTTTTAAATCTTCATGATGAAGATTTCAGAATGTCAGTCCTCCCTCATGCTTGGTTGTACAGGGCATAATTGCAGCATAAGTCTCTGGCTTTGACCAGGAGGCCTCTGCAGGAGTTCCAGATTGTCCTGGTGTTCTCCAGATGCCCACCCAGCCCCTCTCTCACTGCTCCCCCTCAATAGCAGAGGGGGAGGAACTAAGAGGGAAAAGTTTGTGGATGGAGGTAAAGGCAGGGAGATGCCAGTTACCATCATGGGCAAAACTACTGAAGAGTTGGGGAAGGTGATTTTATTGCTGAGATGGAAAATCTGTATTCTTTATGACCAGTTGTTATTGCAGACACCAGACAAGGATGGAGTCATGAACAGCTGCTCCCTCCAGGTGCTTCACTGATTTTTTTGGTGGACTATTCCTTAGTCTGAGCTTAAAGGAAAGGCAGTTTTAGGTGGTGCTTCTCCATGGTTTAGTTTTTTTTTAATTTTAATTTGTACATTTTAATAGAGAATGTTTTGTGTAGTTCCAGGTTTGAAAAGATTCTTGGAAGTTCTACAGATGTAGAAAAATTGAATCTATGGATGGTGTTTGTTTGAAATCTTTAATGTGTTAAGTACAAAGCCATACATTATTATGGTGTTGTAGATTAACAGATTGTAGGAAGAAACTCTTAATTTTGATTCAGGTCTGTTGAAGCAAATATTTGACAGATCTTGATAGATGGAATTTGTTCCTTTTGAGCTGTGTGTAAATTAACTTCATCATATCGATTAAAAGTGTATATTTTTAATTGATAGGCATTGACCCAGGGCAGCCTGAAATGATTGATTGATTGATTGTTGTTTTTTGTAAAGAAAAATCTTCCTTATTTTGATGTTGGGAAGAGATGAAACTTCAAACTATTTTACTCCTTATGCAAGATTAATTAAAAAAAAAAAATCCCACCAAAGCAAAAAACATTTGTTGCTATTAGATGCTGAAATTCTTTGAGATACCACAAATTATGGGCACAGTGTGAGGGAGAAAGTAAATATAATAATGTCTCTCTCTTTATCTTACTGAGTGATGAGATTTAATGCATTTTGCTGTTTGACCTCTTACACACTCCCTCCAGTTTAGTCTCTCCTGTCTCTCCATTAGTGGTGAATTTATTCCCATCCACATGTCTCCTAATGAGAGAGAGCTGACCATGGCCAGCATACAGCCTGGAATGTAAATAGGATATGGCCCATCATCTGCTGCTCTCTGAAATAATTAGGGCTCTAATTTCATCTGCTTTTTATGTGTTACAGCTGGGCCAAAAAAATGCTGCTTTTGTTTTTGGAGATATTAAAAAAAAAAACCAAAACTAAACAACCCCCCCCCAGACCAATAATTAGTTTTTCATAACTAAGCCTAAAAAGCTAAACTAAGCCTAATTTTTTTACATCTTTTCATTCCTAAAAGCAGGAAAAAGATATTGTATGAGAAGCAGGAGTGCAAGCAATCCCTCTCTTTTCTTCCCCTGCCCCCAAATATTTTTTCTTGTTCATGTTTTGGTCAGAATGCAAAATAACCAAAATGTGTAAGGAAAATTTCATCTCTGGAGGACAAAAATTCTATTTGATATCTTATATAAACTTATTTACCTCAGGACTATATTGTAGTATAGCTATGTGCACATGTGAACAGATTTTTCTAGATAATATTGCAATAACTGTTAACAGTGTAGACTGGAGTATCAAATTTGGGGATTTTGTCTTTAAAAGGCACTTGGGCAGATTACTGTTAAACAGCTCCTGTACACACTTAAGGAACTGTTGGGCCATAATAGTCATGAAACCAGAAATAATTTTTGTTTTACCCCTCAGTGGAAACTTCAGGATTTAATGTTAAGCATTTTTCAGTTAGTGGCTTGGTGCTTCTCTTGCAGTTTTAAATTGCTGTTTACTGTGGATCCTTGTGATATTATGATTTAAATTAAAAGATAAGAAATGAAGGAATTGTCACCTAACCAAAATGTCACGAGGCACATTCTTCTCTCTAATTAAGCAAAAAGCTGTTAGATACCTTAGTGTGTTATGCTCCAAAAGTGCTCCCAAAGCACTTCCCAGTTGCTCCAACATTACTTTTCCACCCCTGCTTAAAAGAACAGCTTTTTTTGCTGCTGTGATGTCATCAGTGAAATTCAGAGGAACGTCTGGCTTAAAAAATAAAATCTTGCAGCCTGGGGCCTTAGAATCAAAGCTAAATTTGGGTTGTTCAGCACTCAAGTAGTTCAGTGAATTTGTGAATAATCTGTCCTGAAGGCTGATGCCATTTCCCTGGTTTGTGGAGCTCCTGTCCTTGTCACAATGAAGGCTGTCCTGGGGAGCAGAGGCTGCACTGCACCCGTGTGGATCTGCCCCCTGCCCACCCTGCAGTGCCCCACGGCTGCCTCAGAGGGCTTGGTGGTAGGATTTGACACTCTGGGCACAGCTGAGCTGCTGTGGGCACTGGTGTGTGATAAGCAGCCTGTGCTGATGAGAGCAGTGCTGGTGGCACCTGTGGCCAGGTGACATCCCCTGCCATGGAGCTGCCAGCCCTGGCTGGTGTCCTCCTGGAGACACAGGGGCTGGGAAGCACCCAGGCCAGCTTCCCAGCCCTGCCAAGGTGCTGAAGGAAAGGCAGCATCCTTGTCTGAATATCAAATACCTTGTCTGAAATATTGCTTTGTAGCGTGGGGCTTCTCTGCCCCACACTGTGGTCCTGGGGAGGTTTGTCCAAAACTGGCTGCTCTCGCTCCCACCCTTCCTCTGCAAGACTTTCCTGACAGCAATATGTGTGCTTAGTGTAAAACCTGCTGTCTTAGCTTAGCAAAATGGTCTGTTTTTCTAGGCTCACACTTAGAAGAACACTTCTAAAAAAGCAAGGTTTAAAAAAAAAAAAAAGGCTTTGCACATTACAGGATTGAAATCAAACCCAGAATCTTTCACAAAGTATCTTAGCTGGTAAAGAAGAATTTATAGAGCTAGGATATAAAGTATGTTCTCTTTGTGCAACTTTGTTTTCAAATGAAGTCAGCAGAGAATTAACTGTGCTAGAAAGTTCTGCAGGACTTTTGTGATACAATTCTTTGTTCCTTACCTAATTTTTGGTTTGGTGTTCCCTTGTTAATGGACTGGAGCTCTGGCAAATTTCAGCTTCTGAAGGATGTTTTAAGGCAAGCTGATTTACCCCTGAAGGGAGCAAGGGAAGGAATTCAATCTCTTAGCTTGCTTTCTCCCTGAGAGGGCTTCACTCCCAGCCTCCCTTCAGTTCTGCCCTCAAGGGATATATTTGTCCTCCAGGCTCCTGAATTCAGTCAGCCAATATATGTTAAAGTAATCGTGAAGCCAAGACAGCTTGGTTTTGGTTCATGTTATCATCTCATGTTCATCCTTGGACTTAATACAAAAGTTAATTTTAACTTGTTAACCTGAGTTGTTTTGCCATTGCTTGTATTTAATTCTCAGTTAGCTTTTTAAAGGTGAGAATAAATCTTTTATCCAATACAGATATCTGTCCTCCTGAAGGAGTTTTAGTAACTTCTTTCCTGCTAGCACAGGAGAGTGCAGCTGTCTTTATCAAGAGTTTGGGCAGAGGGCTCTTATTTCTTTAGTTGATTTCTGCTTCTATCCTGGAATATTGTTCCATTTAGACAGAGGGAGGAGATAGTGGGGCAGATCTAACCTACAGCATGGAATTTGAGGTTGGTAGTGGAGTCTGTAGTGGACTGTGCCAGCAACTGGGTATGGTTGCTAAGTGGTCACCACCATTCTACTCTCATAATCTTAGCCTGAAATAATTGGGGTTTGGGTTGTTTTTATATTAACATGGGATAATGGACTCTTTCACATGTGCAGCTTTGCAAACAAGAGCAGATTGGTGAATAGGCTGGGTTAGATGTCTAGTGTAAGTTAATGAAGTCAGTAATGC
This sequence comes from Notiomystis cincta, assembly GCA_013398075.1. NCBI lineage: Eukaryota > Metazoa > Chordata > Aves > Passeriformes > Notiomystidae > Notiomystis > Notiomystis cincta. The sequence goes on along the minus strand of VZRX01021448.1, from coordinate 113,968 downwards.
CAATGAAGTTAGTGAAATGAATGAAGTCAGTAATGCCAATATTTAAATTGTAATTTTCTTACACCGCCATTTTTTCTCAAATTATGGATTTGGAAAAGCAATCAAGACTCAGCTCAAAACATTTTTCTTAGCTTTTAATGTTTTCACAAAGTGCTTCCTTTGATATTTGAAAGGAAAACAGACATTGTACGTTGACTTTTGATTTTAATTTTGTAAGAGAAAGAGAAGTAAAGTTAATTTACCTTCCGTTCTCTGAGCACAAATTCCACTCCTGCCTAGGTAATACTTGGTTTAACCTTGAGTTTTGGCTCCTTTAGAGTGTAGGGTGTTGCTGGAGGAAGTACTAAGCAGTCCTTCTGCAAAGTGATCCCGCAGTTAGCGCTGAATGCCACGAGTTTTTGTTAATTTAACTTGTGGGTTTCTACACGTATGCAAGCTGGCTTTTTGGCTGGCCTGCTGTCTCTGTGCTCTTAGGCCTGTAGCTGGGCTTTGGGGCTGCTTGGCTGTTTGGATTTGGGTGCTGTTTGGTGCAGCTAGGAGCTGCCAGAGCCCTTCTTTTTAAAGCCCATTTGCAGCGGTTACAAAACAGGTTCCCAGTCACAACAAGCTGTGTCCCCCTTGCTCCTCACATGCAAGTGACTCCAGCTTAAAAATAGACCTGTCCTGATAGACAGAACCTGGCCCACCCTCTTGTCCTCTTAAGCGAGTTATTTGGGTTTAAAAATAGAACTGTCCTAGAACTGATACGCATCGAGGAGGTTGGAAAAGTTCACTCCTAGACACTGCTGTGATTAAGCAGCGAGTTACAGGGAGCACCGAGGGTGTTCTCATCACTGACCAAAAGATTTCACTGGGTTTCTTAGGCTTAGATCTCTGCACATTGTTCCTTTTGCTGTAGATTATCAAGTCACACACAAAATACACCAAAAAAAGTCAGTGTTGTGAATGTTGGAAAGATGAAAATGCTTCTGTGAGCAAGAGCTACCTAGACAAGTAGATAGTAGCTATAATTTGTAATTTATTCAACTGCTGCTTTGATCACAGCATTACTGCAGTGTCTTTAAGCATATGTTCTTTCTGAATACCAATGCTTCCTTAGCATATTTTAAGGTGATTCTGCCCTGGTATTGGCTCTTAGTTTTGTTTGCCTTTTTTTTCTTAAAGCTAACTTCTAAAACTTTAAATTTTCCTTGTTTTCTGTTGTTTCTTTAAAATACATAGAGTTTTTTAGGTTTAGGTTTTTTGCTTGTGACACACTTTAATGGGCATAAAAGACTTTTTTTGGGTGTTCAAAAACCTTAATTTTTACAGGCAGTCTTGTTTGGCATTTCTCCTTCCATTTCAGTTGCCTTAGGCATTTAAATGCAGAGAGCATGCTAAAAGCCTAGGGATGGAAGAAGGATAATCTGAATAATTTCCATAGTATAATTTAGAGACAGACTGATGTCAGCAGTTGCTTGATAGTAGTTTTACTATCAAAGTTAATTTGTGGGTCTGCAGAAGAATAAAGTTGAAAGGCATGATTTGAAGAAGGAAAAATTATTTTTTCTTTCTTTTTTCTTTTCTAAGAGAAGGATTTCTTAGAAATCTGTTGTGTATTTCTATTAAGTACTCTTATATCTAGTACTTAGCTGCCTCTTCTGCCTCGTTACCTGGAGTATAAGAGCTTGACAAATTTTTTGAGGTATGGAGTAAATGGAAAACAAGACCTCAAAAAAGTGTCTAAATGTTGACAGATGAATGGTTATTTCAAGTGGTAGAAGAGAGATTCATTACATTTCTTTTCAGCAGGGTTGCTATGGTTAGCTGAGCAGTATGGGAGGAGAGGAGTGTGAGAGCTTTTCCTACCTCTCTGAGCATCTTGTGACTATAAAATTCTTCTATTGCTTATCTAGATTTTTCCTTCGTGTTCTAAATATACCAGTGCTTGGGAGATTACTCATTTTTGTTAAAATGAGAGAGAAAACATGAAAAATTAAAGGGGTTCTGAAGTAGGGCACTGATAATTCAATATCTTCAGTGCTATCTGAGTTATGGACAGGATGTGATATGTCCTAAAACCTAAAAACCAGTTTCCATCTCATGGGCTGGACTTGGAGGTACCCATTGGAATAACCCAAGTTCAGTGGGGGCCTGTGATATTCCTCCATTGGCTGCCTGAGATCAGGGAATGGTTTGAATGTGTCAGCATCTGACAGCCAACAAGTTGCTCTGGGAAGAAGCTCTTTTTTTTTATTTTATTATTACTGAACAAGCATGACTGTTTATAACAATTTAGAAAGTAATACAAAATTGCTTTCTATGCTTACAGTTAACTAAGTGTGCCACAAATTAGAGGCTGTCTTTTAGCTAGCCTAGTGTAAGGGATCCAAGCCCTTAAAATTATTTTTAAGACGACACTGTTAATTGTACTTGAACTCTACCTATCTGGACTTAATTCAGAAAACAGTGTGTTGTCCAGGTGGATGCACACATAGAGGAAAATAGTCTTGAAGAGAGGAGGTTTGCTGTTTGCTTTGCATGTGCATTAAGGATAGGGTGTTATTTTGATTGTTTAAGCATTGTTTTACCCACTGTTAACCAGCAGAGAGCAGTTTAGTTTGTAACATAACATATAGAAAAAGTGAAATTGGCGAAGCCTGGGGTGTTTTTTCGTTCTGCAAGATGGCCATTAAAAACAAACTGCCTGTGAAAATTAAATTCCTTGTGCATCATCAACAGAGTTTGTGTTTTGTGCCTAAATATTGTCCGTAAGTATGAATTTCATTGTGTGTCAGTGACTGAAGATCCAAGTTAAATTTTGGGTAGTGTTTTGATAGTGTTTATTTAAAGTCAGCACTGTGTGAGGTGCAGCTCCTCAAAATACCAGCCTGGCCAGGCTGATGTGGGCAATTAACTCCCCAGTTTGGAGCCCCAGGGTCAGGTGCTGCCAGTTTGTTTCCAGCCCATGGAGACAGCAAGCACAAGGACTTGTTGCCAGCACACAGAAAACAGCTTCCATCTGATGGTGCTGTTGTGGTTGTTCACTGAAATTCATTTGTGGGGAATGATCCAGGAAGAAAGCTTTCAGGCAAATAGCATTATGAATCAGTGCATTACATCTTCTTCTTTTCTTAGTCTGTGGTACGTGTGTTGTTTGTCATGAGTGAAATGCTGCTGATAGGAGGGTGAAGGGCGAGAAGATCTGAGAGAGGCAAGGCAGGAGGATCCTGATATGAACCTCAGCCACCCCCCAAATGCATGTATTAATTGGTCATTGCCTGTTTAGGGGGAGCCTCAACATGCAAACAAACAGCCAAATACCACCCCCAGCAAAATAAAAGCACAGCAAACCCTCTCGTTGTCACTTGTGCCCACCTCTGATGTGACTGATTTCCCCTCAGAAGTGGGCACACTAGCGCTTTGCTTCGTCGGGTCTGCAGTGTGAGCACAGAGGAGGGGGCTGCTGCAGGGTGTCTGAGACCTGTTCCGGCTCTCCCCTTCCTGCAGGGGATCCTGAGGGGCAGTGCCCATGGAGGACTCTGTGCCTGAAGAGTGCTCGGCCTGAAATGTGGCGGTGACTTAATGCAGACGTGTTGAATGACTGCTGTCACGGCTCCTGGTGATGTGTGGGTTCTCTGTAACGTGTCTCAGTGGGCACGGAGGGGAGAGAATTACTGCTCTCAGCTCTCTGGCCCCTCACGATATTTTAAATTTTTTTTTTCCATGAGACTTGCAGGGAAGTAGCCAAAGCATTCAGCGGAGTAGGTGGCAGCGTGTGGAAACATGATCTGTGGCTTGCCAGTCGTGCACATACATGAGGCACGTAACCCTTGTGTGAGAGCTGCCTTTGCAGGCACCGTGCAGATCCTGTCACAGGAACAGGCGAACCAGGGAGGAGCGAGCTCGCACAGGCAGCGATAGTTGTAAATGCGTGTTTCGCTGAAATGCTGTTGCTGCTTTTATGAGATGAATTATTAATATTGCGAAGCTTATTGTTCAGAGTGGCAATTTTCAGGTCCTTTGGACGGGGATACAGAGCTGTTGGAAACGTAAACATCTCATCTAGCAATTTCTTCAGCAGCGTGTTGTGCCTTTTATTGTTTGAATCTGCCTGGGAGTGGCTTTAAGATCCAGTAACCTGATCTTTTATCACTCTTGGAGGCTTCCTTTTCTGGTCCGCCCCGATGCACTCAGCACATGTGGGTATTGTGCGATCCGAGCGGTTTGGGCTGGCTCTCAGTGGCGGCGAGGAGCGGCCGGGCAGGGGCTGCTGAGCCCGGGCGAGCCCGGCGCTCTGTGCCTGGTGCTGCTGGTGGTTCAGCGGCTCCCTCCGGCACTGCCCGGGACAGGAGCAAAGACCGCCTCAGAATGAGAGAGGAAACCGCCTTTGCTTTTCTCTAGACTGCTGTGAGACAGCCCGTTTCTCACGGGGAGCCGGAGCAAGGCTGAGAGCGATTCCCGGCTGTGCAGGAGGAGCAGAGGCTGCCTCTCCAAGCGGTTTTTCTGTTACTTGTCTGAGAAGCGTCAGCAGATGGACTTTGGTTTCAGCGCTGCGAACACTTGAGTGGCTTTGCATGTTGGAATACAAGCTGTGATCTCTCTTATTCCCCTTCCCCTGTACATTTACCTGCTGAAAAATGAGTGAGGAAGCAAAGGAGAAAAACGCTAAACCAGCTCACAGGAAAAAGAAAGGAAAAAAGGTAACTCCCTGTACAGACAGTCTGCTGTAATTCTGTTTTTGAGTCATTTTGTGTGCGACCTATTTGCTTCTGGGTGTGGAGTGGCTTTGGTTTGATAATTTGTTTAGAATAAGGATGGTGGTAGAATCAGGATGACTCTGTTTATGCTGGATGCTGATGGGTGTGTTCTTTGCTGGAATCAGTATTACCATTGCAACTCAGTTGTTTTGCATTATTTTGGTACTCCTGGCTTTTAAATATACGTTAGCTACAGAATTTCAATGTGATTATAGTTTTCATAGTGTATTCCAAACATAGTATTACAAATAAACAGGTATCTGAATGAAGCCTTTTTCAAAGGAGAGACTGATAATCAACATGTGCTCATATAAATGAATATTATGGACTCGGCTAAGGAAAACAAGTTTACAATAAGCATTAATCTTATGAAAGCTGTGGTTTTTGCTGTATGTCACTTTGATCAATTTTATATATTTTTGGAGCTTGAAAATGTTGTGGTCAATTAAATTCTGGAATAAAATTCCAGCTTCACTGAGACTAATTTCTCTTATGGCGTCAGCCTTTTGCCTGAAACTGTGCTTAAAAGGCAAATTTGATTATTACCTTCTATGTTGCAGTTTTTTGCTTTCCTGATATCCATGTAATTTCTACCTCCCACTTGGAAATGGATGATTTTAATGTGTTTATGCTCAAAAAACAGATTGCTAAATCTAGCAAGTACACTTCTTCAGCTTTTTCTAACTTGTGTTAAATATTAACTTGGTATCTTAATTTATAATGTGAATTCCCTTGACTACTGTAGAAAAAGACATCTGAAAGGTTTATCATTGTTGCAGAGAATATATTCAGACTCCACCCTTTATTTTCTGAGCATGTGTTTGCCTTCCTACCATATGAAAGTGTATGACAGCCTCATAGATAATCCATTTCCTTGGTGAAGGATTCAGTATAGAGTATGTTGAAAGAGCAAATTAAACCATATTGGCCCTTCTATTCTCCCATAATTGCAAAGAGCAGCTTTGGAAGGAGGCATGTAAAAATATAATTGAAATCACTTTTAATGGTAAATTAGGATACCTTCCTGACATATAAAATGTTTCTGTCAGGGATGATAGGGTTGCCTCAGGACTGGGAGATACATCTTCCTAAGTGCTGGGGTGGGTTTTAAATTCTGACTATTGTATCTTGTTATAGAAATCGTTTCTATGGTGTCCAACAATGTAGCTGTAGTTTTATAGCACAAACCACCTCTTACGGCTGAAGCTTACACAGGTCCATGTATTCTAGAGGACCAACCCAACAGCCACCAAGGCAGCACAGCCCAGGGAATTTAGGATTAGGCAAACCTTGGAGTCTGACCTGCTCTTCCAGCAAGGGTTGGTCACAGTGCCTGTCGCCCAGAGAAGGTGATGTTCCTGTGGGCACAGCTGCCCTGCCCAAATCCCCCCTCCAGTGACCCCAGCGGTGCTGGAGGAAACAATGGCACACGTTCACCTTGGTGAGCCCCTGCTGTGGGCACGGGAGGCCAAGGCCACAGCCTCTGCAGAGGTAATGGCAAAGGCTCCTTCGAGCCTCGAGCCTTGGCCACACGAGCTGCACAGTGCCAGGAGTGGCTGCAAACCTTCACATTTCCAGCTGCACAGTGCCAGGTGTGACTGCAAACCTTTCCAGCTGCACAGTGCCAGGTGTGACTGCAAACCTTTGGAGCTGCACAGTGCCAGGTGTGACTGCAAACCTTTGGAGCTGCACAGTGCCAGGTGTGACTGCAAACCTTTCGAGCTGCACAGTGCCAGGTGTGACTGCAAACCTTTCCAGCTGCACAGTGCCAGGTGTGACTGCAAACCTTTCGAGCTGCACAGTGCCAGAAGTGGCTGCAAAGCTTCACCTTTCGAAGTTTCACAGTGCCTGGTGTGACTGCAAACCTTCACCTTTCGAGCTGCACAGTGCCAGGTGGGCCTGCAAAGCTTCACCTTTCCAGCTGCACAGTGCCTGGTGTGACTGCAAACCTTCACCTTTCCACACAGAGCAGCTGCAGCAGCTCAAACCTGCAGGAAGCAGGGTTTCCCTCCTGGATTTGGCCTCTCCTCCGTGCTGTTGGAGTCCTGGAGCAGCTGGGATGTGCTGTGTCAGGCTGGAGCACGTCCCTCATGACTAGTGCACATTAAGGCTGCTTCCGTGTCAGTGTCAGAGCTGCCTTGGCCCAGGATGGCCTGGTGGGAAGGGAACTACTCTGCTTTAAACAGGCAGCAGTCATTTTTCTGGTCTTGGTAGAAATTTGCCCTTCTTTTCACAGGGTGTTTGGGAGAAGGCTTTAAGTTGTTTTGATTCAGAAGATGAATCCCTGAATGGTCAGTGAAGGTGTACTTGAAGAGCATTACTGAGCTAACCAAGAGGAGTTAGATAAACAAATGGTGTTTGGCTGTAAACTCCTGAGTCAGGTGAAAACTTCACTGGCTCTGTGATTCCAGTGAGTTATGCCACCTGTGCATCCTAAGGAAGGTATCCTGAAATGGGTATTTCCTGCCTTCCTGTTCTCTTTAGATCCTTCCTTTCTTGGCAGCTGTGCTTTCTCCAAATTTAGCCTTTCCCTCGCCTTCTGTCTCGTTTGTCTCTGGAGTTGAGTGGTGGCAAGTCTTCCTTCTGCTCTTTGACTGCTGAGGTGCTCATATCCCATTCCCTCTTCATCCACTCTTGGTTTCCCTCTTCTTAGACAATTTCTGAAATAAATATGCAGTAGGGGCAGCATTTGCCATAGGGAAAATGCAATCAGCAGTGTGTGTTCAGACTTCTCAGAGTTGTATGATGAGGTGGTACCCCAAAAATAAACCTTAACCTGGCAAACAGGGTCTCACTTCTGAGCATGAAGACATGCAGTAGCTCTGCATTTAGAGCAGATTGGTCAAAGCAATGGATTTTCAGCAAGTATGCTAAAAATATCAGTCTTGGTGGGGAGGATAAAGATAAGAAACCACCCAGGAGGTGTCACTGAGATTTGTTATGAAGGATGGACAATTTAGATGAAAGCAGAACAGTACTTTGTTTTAGCACTGTGGTATTCAGTGGGGACACAGCTTTCAAAGGATGATGAAGGTATCCCATCAATATTTATTGCTGAGGCTATGCTGAGCAGGATTAGCTCTGATGGAATAGAAAGCCTAATTAGTTTCTCTGCTTCATCCTTCAGGGCTCCTCCCTACCAGCAGCCTCTGCCTGTTGTGCCTGAGCTTCAGTTGTCCTGCAATTTCCAGCCACACTTTTACAGAGTCAGTCTTTTGAAACTGTCAAAATGAATCCCAAGGCATTGTGGAAGGGCTTTATCCTGTGTTTTATGTCATCATTTTCCAGTAAATTTTGGAATCTCAATTATAGGGGAGCACTGAACTCAGCTGTCACTAGACATGTAAGATGTGTTTTGCTTTTTGACAAAAGAGTATTCTTTCTTCTTCCCCTTCAAACTGCAAGAATGAAATTAGCCATGAAAATTCCTTGCTTCTCTGAAGCTTTAAAAGATAATCAGAAGTGCAGGAATAAAAAGGAAATTAGACCAGCTCAGAACTTCTGTAGTAAATTTTTTCCCCACTTCATTTCATGGTTATTTGCTGGGCATCAGTCACTTCTGAGTAGTGGGAAATTTCACATTAAACTCTCTACTAGAAGCTTTGCTGAAAAAGCGATTTTTTTTTATTTTAGGGAATCTTTTGTTCTCCTCTTCCCCTGCCTCCTTCAAGATCTCTAGAAAACCTGAACAATTACTGTTGCTGATGGTTTTTACTGTATGTATAGTGTAAATCAGTAATGGAAACTCCTAAGAGAAATATGTAAATAGAGTTTCTTCTTAAAAGTACACAGGAGAGAGTTTGTGCTGAACTCTTAAGGTCATTCTGATCTGTTTATTAATTCACCTGTCTGCCTTGCTTAACTGATCAGTGTAGCATGATTTCAGCATTGTGTTCCATTGCTTTCTATCAAAAATGAATGCCCTGAGCAGGCAAGAGCCAGCTGCTTATGCAGGCAGGTTGAAAAATCAGCATTTGGGGTGAGGCTGCTTAGGGCAGCCAGCATTGTTTTTTGGACTAATAGGCAGTTTAGCTCAATCCACTTTCCTTGAGCCAACACCCTGGGCTCACTGCACCGGGAACACACTTTGCAGTCTCTGCCAGGGACATTTGCTCTGTTATAACTCCAAGGTTTGACTCAGCAGCATTCGTGGCAGTCTCCAGAGGGGACTCTTCCGCTGTGGCACAGTGCTCAGAATGTGGTCAGCAGTGTCTTTGGATGAGAAATGTCGGGGGCAGGAATTTCAGTTTGTGTGGGGACAGGCGCTGAGAGATCAGAGGCTCCAGGGTGGGATGAGCTATTCCCCGCTGCAGTGGTCTGGAAGAAGAGCTGTCCATGGCTCTGGTGAGCTGGATCAGGTCCCTTTATAAGCAAAGCCTGTCTCTCCTGAGAGCACCACTGGTTTCACTGGAGCCAGTACCAAGGGGCCTGAGCTCTTGTATTCCGTGTTCTGTGGTGGAACAATTCCTGTCCACATTTAGGGCGGAGCGGATCCTTGGCTCGTGATTCAGCACCTGTGAACAGCAGCTTTTGTCAGGATGAGATGAGCAGCCCTGTTCTGTTTCTCAGATTCGTGGTGGTGGTGGTGCACTTCTTTCAGAGCCATCTTTTACCACTAGGTTTGTTAATGTGGTTACTCCAGTTCCCATGCATGTTATTTCTTGTCAGGGGAGAGTGTTCACTGCTGTTTGCTTCCACTGGAGAAGCACTCATTGCTAATGGGAAAGCCAGTGCTCATGGTAGACTTTTCTGAATAGTTTCATGGCTTTTAATTTATTCATAAAATTAAGTTATTATATGGAGTGTAAATTGATTTCTAAATTTGGGTTGCTCCTGACAAGCTGAGAAATGAAAATATGCTTAGATTTGTGGAACAAAATGCAAATGGACTCTATAAGGAAACCATCTCCATTCTTATCTTGGTAGATAAAGTTTATACTGTGCTGTTAATTTCAAGTTTCTGTGGATGAGAAATGGTTCTTATAGATTTCAATTTAATTATATGGTGATAGTCTTAATCCTTAGTATGTCAATACCTCCTATGCTGAAAACTGAATTTGGTGCATGATAAATAGGTTTGGGTTGGCCTTGCAAATTTCTACTTGTTCAGCTTTAGCATCCATTTTATTGACGATACAGATTTTTAACCTCACATTTTCAGCAGATACATTAAAGAGGAAACAAAGCATAAAGAACCCCTGGAACTTCTGGAAGAATATTCCTCACCTGCATGTCCAAATAGTAAATACCCAGGAACAGTGGAATGGAGTAGTTTTCAATCATTATGACTATTCTTAAACCTAATTGTTTTCTAAAACTTTAGGCTTTAATATAATTTTCCCTCGAATCAAACACATTTACCTTTTTTGCCATCTCAGTTTTCTGAACTGACACAGGAAAATTAAAATATATTGATTCCTGTCACTCTGACTGGAATCACATTGGTACATGGTAATACTTTTGTTGGTCTTTTATCATACTGGGACAAAATATGCAATGGAAAGTTAACATTCTTACTGTTTTGAAGGTGTACCCATTTCAAATGTCCCTTTTCCCTGGAGAAAATACTCTAATTGACATTATCCAGCTTCAGTAGTATTAGTCAGCAGCTCCTAGCCCTTAGGCATATATGGTTCAGAAATTGTAGGGAGAGGTTGTTACAGTCTATATGAAGTGAAGCAGCATGGTGTATTATGTTACTCATGTTTTTAACATAATTCACTCTGCATAAGTGACACAACTTGTAACTTGAGTGACAGTCCTTCCATCTCGCTGCTCAATTACCACTCCTGCTGAAAAAACAATGATTTTTTTTTTAACATGCTTTTTTTTTTTTTTAACTGAGGAATCCTGCAGTTTGTGAGAGAACATGAAACCTGAGTTAGATTATTGGATCCTGTGACAGAAGTTCATCCTACAGCTTGGAGCTTTTCCCCAGAATATTCATGTGTGAATAGTTCTTGTCTTTCTGATGGATAGGTCTAAGAAGTTGAAGCAAAATTGTGGAAAAGTTGATTTCTTTTTTTCCCCTCATCTTCACCAGATTCTACAATTTTGTGGCAATCTCCCCCTTGTTTCAGTGAGCCACATTTCCCCATGCTGCCTTCTTTCTAAGGGCTGTGTTGCCTTCTCCCTTTTTGTTTTTAAATTTCTCTTTCAGCATCTCCTCACTGGGTTTCTGAGCTGTTCCTTCCCTTGAAATGACCCTGTCACTGTGTGTCCTCCATGAGGAAGTTCCTGGCTTTCAATCAGCAACTCAAGTTGTGGGTTGAGCCTTGTGTTCTCTCAGCACTTCCCTCATGTTGCACTGCCCCTTTGTTGTGGGTTTTCCTTCTCCAGAGTGGAGCTTCATGTGTTTTCACCCTTGTGTGTCCCCTGAGTGGTCCATTTCCATGTGTTTTCACACTTGTGTGTCCCCTGAGTGGTCCATTTCCGTGTGTTTTCACCCTTGTGTCTCCCCTGAGTGGTCCATTTCCATGTGTTTTCACCCTTGTGTGTCCCCTGAGTGGTCCATTTCCATGTGTTTTCACATTTCTGTGTCCCCTGAGTGGTCCATTTCCATGTGTTTTCACACTTGTGTGTCCCCTGAGTGGTCCATTTCCATGTGTTTTCACATTTCTGTCTCCCCTGAGTGGTCCTTTTCCATGTGTTTTCACATTTCTGTGTCCCCTGAGTGGTCCATTTCCATGTGTTTTCACACTTGTGTGTCCCCTGAGTGGTCCATTTCCATGTGTTTTCACCCTTGTGTGTCCCCTGAGTGGTCCTTTTCCTTGGTGGCCCTTGCTGGGTGGCAGAGCAGCAGTGCAGTGGGCAGTGTTCCAGCATGACTTGGGTTGTTGCTGGCGCCTCAGCTGGAGGACTTCCAGTGTCTCCTGCTCCCCAAGCTGGGCACTTACTGTCCAGGCCAGGTTGTCTCCTTTGCAGTAAATTGTTTTAAGTACAATTAGGTTGCAATTGGATTTGATTACAGAAAGTGGGTTTGAGCTGCAAGAGGCACAGTGGATCAGCTGCAGTTTCATCCTGCAGCTCTGCAGTCCTCAGTGGGGTGGGGACCAATACCAGAGGTACAACTCTTTGTAACAGTCTTTATTAAACCCCTGGGTAAACTTCAAATTATTTTTGATCATACAGAGACCTTTCCCAGGTTTCTCCGGACCTGAAAGGTCTCTGTTCAGTCTCTTTTTTCCAAACCTTGTGACTGATGTAGCTGTAGAATTCAGTAGGTCTTAGTGCCTGGGTAGGTCTGGTAGGTGTTGAAGTGCTTATCACAGTTACATAATGGTTGTCACTTAAGCTAAAAATACTTTGATCAATCTGTCAATCACAGCTTGAGAAAATTAACTACATCTGGGCATCCCCCTTTGAATTCCTAACAAGGGCCCATACATCTGCATAACCCTGACTGCTGAGCATGGGCTTCTTTCCCAGCCTCCTCACCTCATTTCCAGCTGGTGGAGGTGGTGTTGGAACCTGCAGCTCTCCTGCACCTCAGGCTGACTCCAGGTAGAGCAGGGGATGGTGCTGTGCTGAGTTCCAGGGTGTAGAGAGCCACCACCCTGCTAGGAGGGAACTACTTCTACCCCTTCTTTCCACTGAAAATAGCAAGGTAGCTTAGCAGGGAATAGGTAATTACAGAGGTAGGCAATTAAAGGATTTAAGCTGAAAAAGTAGATGTTGCTGAAGCTCTCTGTTAACTTCATATGCTGAAACCAGAACACTGTGTCTGGCAGTTGGATCTTTCTCATGTCAGAAATGTTCACCTTCAGGATTTAAATCTTAATGCTCTATAAAAACATTTGCATAAATTGGTGTTAGGTCCTTATTTCAAGTGATGGAGCTTTTTGGTATCTGATCAAGCCAATAATGTAATGAATTCTCATTGATCAGTCTTCTAAAGACCTCAGGCTTGAAGTTTGGAGTAATAATGTAATGTATTTTTGTGTAATACAAAAATATGTGTAACAGTAATGTATTTTTACAGAAACAATAATAACTGCCACATTTATTTTTTTATCTTTTACTTTTCTGCCAGTTGTTTTCTAACTTGCTAATGGAGGTTGCATTCCATTGGCTGCCAGGTGCTGGCTCAGTCAGTTGAAAGTATTTTCTGGATAAATGGCAACAGGCATGAACTTTCCTATCCTTTCACTCCCAAAACTGCATGGGGCAAACCTGGCATTTTTCCCTTAGCATGGAAGGTGAGGAATTAATTGGCTAGGTAGGGTAAAACTATACATGGATATTTTCTTTAGCATTTCTTTGGAATGTAATACACCCCATGTCTTACTATGCTTAAATTAAATGCATATCTATGTATATTTAAGGTACTTAAGGTATCAGAGACTTATTTCAGGTTTGTGCTCACAAGACAATTGTGTATGCTGAGAATTCTCTATGGCACATCAGCAATTTGTGAATGTAAACAAGGATTGATTTGTCTGAATCATTTTTTAAAGCATCTTGCATTGAGTAAGGGAATAATATAAAGAAATGTAGTGCTTCATATTCACCATTAAAACTGTTTCATGGCTTTGTTTAAAACTTTGGTTTGGGAATAATACTTTTTTGGGTAGTAATAGCTATATAACCATTATGTATTGCTGAGGTGTGTGTGGCCTTCTAGTTTGGTCTAGGTTTATACTTGTGTCAAACAGATCACTGCAAGCTGTGTTCTTCCTCTGGTTTTGGGTGTGTCATTCGTGGAATAACATGTGGTGAACCATTTTTTTCAGTTTTGACCTTAATGAAATAATATGAAACTCAGAGGGTAAAAAGAACACCATCAGTATGTTTTGGCTGTGCTACCTGGCATTTGTGTGATGTCCCCTAACAGTGTTTTTAAGCAGATCCTCTTAGTCCAAGAGTAGTTGATGCTTCTAAACAAGGTCCCATCACTAATTTCTGTCAGTCAGTTTCTAAACTGGAAAGCAAGAATCTTTCTGAAAAGCTCTGGAACGTGTTGATACAAGACCCTTTTAATCTGAGTGATTCTAGTGTGCTGAGAGCTGGTAATGATTTTGGAATTTGTGTCAGAGGGGTGAATGGGAGGATCTGGGAAACGAGGGAGGTGGTGAAGGAGGTGGAAGCAGAAGGTCCATCCATGGTGGGATTTCCTTGGGCAGCAGCAGGGAGGGGACACTCCCCCTGTTCTGCTCATTTCCAGCCTTTTCCTTCGGCTGGGGCAGTGCCTCGTTTGCCTCCTAAGAGATATGGACATACTGGTCCTGCAGCCTGTGGGAGTAAATGGTGTTTGCTGAAGCACTGCAAACAGGAGCTGCTGTGTGTGCTGAGGATGAGATTCACCCTGATGGAGGTGGCCCTCTCCAGGCAAAATCTCAGCAGGGTGTGAGGGATGCAAAGGCAGAGTGCAGAGTGCTGGGGATGCTCTGGTACTCTCTCAGAGGGGGCTAATGCTGTGCAGGTGTTGCAGAGGGCTCTTCCCCTTCCCTGCTCCCCTAAACAGACCTGTAACTTCATTTACTTAAAGACTGTTGCGTGTGCTTGCTTTGGAGGCAGTATCACTAATTAGTAATTAATATTTGCAGTAGAATGGCAGTGTGGAGTTAGCACAGGGGAGAGCCTTAGCAAATGGAGTGATGTCACTTGGAATGGTTTTCCAGCTGAAAATCTGTTATCAGAGATGGTCTGTGTAATTCTGGCTCTACTCTCATTCTGTTCACTCTGAAGGACACATCCCAGAGAGGGCTTTTATTTAATAGTCCTTTTATTGGAGAAAAGCCTGCATCTGGGGATGTCAGTCCACCCTAAACCATGATGAGATTTAGCTATTTCAGGCATTCAGGCATCTCAAATTTAAATCTGTTTGGTACAGAGTGGGTTCTCAATTACTTTTCTTGTCTGAATTCAGTTTCCAAACAAGTTTCATTTCTTGCTCTTCACGAATGTTTATTGCAAAAATTTTGTACAGCTCCTTCAAAAGAGTAAATGAACTGATGAGTGTGAGTGACAGTGTAAGCAAATATTCTCTTTCCTTTCATTATTACCTCTCCTGCATTGTGTCTCTCCTTGTTCTTGTTAGACCCCCTTCCACACCAGTTACCAGTTACATGCAGTGTCCTGGCATTCCTTGCCACGTGGTAAGAAAGAATTTTCTGTCATTAGGAACATCAGCTGAAATAGTTTTGGAAGGCAAAAATAGGGAAAAGTATTTCTTAGGTAGGTGAAATGAGTAAATAGCTTTGCTCTTGTAGCCAGAAGAGTCATTCTATCCTTCATAATTTAGTCCCAGCTGGAAATGAAGCTGTGTATTATTTTAGAAAGCATCCATGGAGCATACAAGTATTTTACTGACCTTTCTTTAAAGAAAGAAGTATTGTAAGCATCAGTGTAATGATAGTTTGAAGTAACAAAAACTAGGCAGGTAATGTGCATAGCAAGGAAAATAAATCTGAATCAAAATATAGCTTGAGTTAGGTGATTCAAGCCTGCTTATTTTAGTGATACTTTAACATGAAATAAAAAGTATTTCAAGGGTAGTGCTTACAATATTGTAATCACCTACTAGCAAACTATTTGAGGGAAAAGGTTCCCAAGTAGCTTTGGCAAACTTGTGTCCAACGTGGTTTATAGGGGTTTCACAGTTTTGCTCTCAAAGCAAACTTCAGCAGCCACTTTTTTTATTATTATTATACAGTATGAGACAAATATTCTAAAAATGTGAAAGTTAGGAGGAGTTTTAAAAAGATGTAAAAATTTTGTTATGGAGCCTCATAACTGATTAATGCACTAAAGTTATCAACTAAGTAACTCAATAAATGAAAGTATTTGAAAATCAACTGCTGGCAGTTAAAATAAAACCAAAGAGCATGTCTGTTCATCCACAGGTGTAGATGGAACTGTTTGGAATAATGAAGTATTGTATTTGCAGTAAGGGCTGTAGGTGGTTTGTCCAAAAGCTGAACTTTTGAAAGTGGAATAATGGCCTGAAACATTCGAATTTATGATGCTCTTAAAGAGAAATCAAAGAGAAAATCCAAGGCTGACTTTTCAGAGTAACTCTTAAACAGGAGCATAACTTCTTTTATTGACTTTAGGAGTATAGTTAAACTCAAAACCTGCAACCTTTTATTTATCCAGCCTCAGGTGTACCAGTTGGAGCAGCCACATAAGTGGTGGCGTGCCCAGATTTGTGCTGAGCCCAGTACCATCACAGCATCATTGGCAACTTAGTATTGTGAAAAATAACAATTAAATGAACTATCTGGAACCAGTAAAAATTATCTTTAAGGAGAGAGATTTGAGTTTTCTTTACAAAGTTCCCAAGCCCCAGGAAGAGGAGCTCAGGAGTGCTGTGTGAAGGCTGCAGAGCAGCCCCAGATGGGCGTTGTATGCAGGGTGCAGGTCCCTTCTGCATTGCCCTCTAGCGTTGCCTTTAAACCAGAAACCAAACGAACCCAAACGAACCCAAATGCAACAAAACTCAAAAGTTACTTGCTTCCACCTTAGTGTTTTCTCTTGCTACACCAAACTTCTGCACTTCCTCTTGGTGCGATGTCTGTTTCGAGTTCAACTGCACTCGTTGAACTGCAAACTTCTGCTCCCTGTTTCCCCTGTTTCCTTGGATGTAACATAGGTGTCCACAACTACAAATATTCTGCTTATTCTTTCCAGGCATCTTTGTTATACCCATGGCTTGACTTCCTAATACAGAAATTTCCTGTCTCTCTCCATACCTTCTCCTTTCCTTTGTATTACACACACATACACGTGTATTTAGCAGAGAATGGTCTCCTTCCTACTCCTTGTCATGTCTCAGGCTTTTCATTTGGGAAGATCTATGGCTGTGTTAAATTAAAAGATGCCTTTACAATGGAATATTTCACTCTGAGCTGTACAGCCAGCCTTTGACTTCTGTATTCACTCACAGTTCTGCTTTTAGGTGTTGGCTGCAATAAGATCTTGGAAACAAAATTAAGATGTGGCTGCCCATCACTTTGTTTTTCGCTTCTCTACACATACATATGTATTTGTGAGGAAGCTCCATTGTGGCAGAGCTGACCCTCATGTCAAATGAAATGCAAGGCAGGCAGGGCTGTTTTGGAGGGCAGTCAGCAGCCCTTTGTGATGACCTTAAGAGGAGGAGAGCTCCTGTGGGCTGCAGCATCCAACTGTTCCCTGGACCAGAAACTCTGAGTGAGAAGAAGGCAACACAGATTCTCCCTAATTTCTGGAGTGGGTGTTTCTATCGTGGGATTGCAGAGCCTGATATTTACACCTGATTGTAAACCAGGATTGAGCATGGCTCCTTTTCTGGGAATTACATTTAGTGGAAGGGACCCACCTACTTGATCCTTTGTAGATTGTTCCAGCACATTCCAGTAAACGTCAGTAGCAGTAAGGGAAAGGAGGTTAGCAATCTAGACAAGTTGGAGTATGAGGCAGGCAAGCTGGCTGCCTTTAAAAGGGATCTGCTGCTCTGGTTTTTGGCAGGCCATGCAGTGCAGGAGGAGTGGTGCTTTCCTGACCTGTGAAGCTGCTGGCTGTGACTCCAGCTGCTCTTAGGGGCATCCTGGAAAAGGAGGAACAGGCTACTAGACCTTGGGTCTTTCGAGGTCTTCATCATTTATTGAACTGACCAAGAACAGTTTGGTGGGATGGGGCAGATGGACAAGAGCCATCTGTTCTCATGGTGCTCACCTCACTTTTGTTATTGCTTTTTCTTCTTTAGGTCTTGCACTTAAGTTCTGTCATTTGTTTTATAGTCTACTCCAAAATAGAAGGGGAAATCTGCTTGCAAAAGACGTGGCTAAAGAATGGTCAGCATGTCTCTTACAGGTATTTTTTTCTCAGTCTTACCTTGGACACCAGTAGATTCCAGATTCTGCTGGATCAGTTTGCTACGTTATAGTGTTGTCAGAGGTTTAAAATATGTATAAAATAGTAACAGTAAGATTGCTTACAGCAAGTTTAGGAATAAATTTATGTATCACATCCTAGGTCTTTTTCTCACCTTTCAAATTTTCTGTGAGCACACTGAGAAATCAAAATGACATGGTTACCACTGATCCCAATCTTAGTGGTCCTGAAATAATGTCCTTTTCTCATCTTGTTCAAGTCTCTGTGGGGCACCCTGAAAGGACAGCAAATTTCAGCAAACAGCAGGAGTATGTTAAGTTTCTTATGTCAGCATCACTTCTGTAGTCATTTGAGCTTTATTTAGGGTTGGTATGCTTTTTTTGCCTTTTTTTTCTCGGCAGGAATACTGATTTTTACTGAGCAAAGTTCATAAAAACAGCAGTTCATGCTCCATTCTGAAACAGGAACTGAGCAGGAACATGTCATCCTTTCTGTTTGTTCGTTTTTCAGAAGTCCTTGTAAGTTTGGAAGTTAAAAGAAAAGATTTATATAGGCACAAAAATTACTTTGGGGTGTTTGCACAGTCAGTCTGATGAGGAGTGCTGGAAATACGAGGGGCAGAACCCTACAGTACTTGAATTTAGGCATTTTCCTGTTATCCAGAATATAATCTCCTTAATTGCAAATCTACACAATAAATACACAATAACACTTTGCCTGTGAGATTGTAAAATACAGTTTGAGGGCTTTGTCAAATGCAGTTACTGTTTTGTCTTCTGATGTTTGTTGCTTGTGCTTGAAGCTATTCCACAGCTGTGAGGGACAGGACTTGTTCTAAAATAGGAAACAAAATGTTAATCTGTGCAGGGCTGGACTGTAGTGCAAAATGTCAGAAAAGACTATCAACTACTGTTTAAGATTTGGAACTCTACAGGGATGATAGCTGAGAAGTCTGAGGAAACAAGAGGAAACAATAGTTTGTCTGAAGGTTACCTTAATGCAAGAAGGAAAACACTGGGCAAAATCCAGGTCTGTAATGCAAATTATTGAAAGTGAGCACCCAAATCTTTGCCCCTTACACCTGCCAGCACATGTCCTGTCAAGGTTACAGGATGAGCACAAAACTGGAGTAGTCCTCCCTTGATTTTACTCCTGTGGCAAGGATTAATATTGACTAGATTTTTGTCTAAAGCCAAAATTTTCAGAAGGCAAACTGGGAGCAGAGATTCGAGCGCTCCAGTTCTCAAGTGCTGAGCACTCAGCAGCTTCACTGAAGAGTGGGAGTTGCTTGTCTGTTCAGCAGTTTTAAAATCAGGCTACTTGTTTGGCCCGACTTAGCCTGTGAGGTTTTTTTAAATGCATTACAGCACACTTCTGTGAATGACTATTAACAATGCCATTATGCAATTCTTTGCCATTCATAATGAGAGGCATTCTGCAGGGTATAAATCCCACAAAACTGGGGACAGGTTTATAATTAGAGCAGGGGGAAGGGGAGAGAAAGTTGTTATTTGGAACATATTTTCACTTTATTTCTGAAAATGTGTGATATGTCCATCTGGAGCTCAGCAATATCTGTGCTCAGTCGGTTGGGAAGAGAATGATGGAATGTTCTGACAAATCCTCTTCTCACAGCAGCTTCTATCCCAGGAGTAGCTCTTCCCTTACTTGGTTGTAGCACTCATTCTCTCAAGAACTGAATCTGGGTCCCTGTTGCAGTTAAGAGCTGGTCATGCAGGGGATTGATTATTTCAGCCTCTGTCATAGTGTTGGCTTGACTTTTCTCTTCAGAAATTTTAGCAATTTTTAAGTATTTCTCCACTGTTACATGAGGTTTTGTGTTTTACTGTCCATCTCATCACTGGGGGGTGCATTTCAGCAGAAAGGAATAGTACCTCAAAGACCTGGATATTTAGCATATATAAAAGTGTATTTTAAAAAATCTACCCCAAGTATTGCATATCTGAACTGTTCCCTCTTTATAATCTCAGGGCTGAATGTACAATGAAATGAAACTGCAGGGAAAAAAGTTGGTTCTGTGGGTTCATCTGAGTGGCCACTTCATTTTAGGACTGTTCAGAAGTGAGAGGCTTTTTGTATTATTTTCACATGTTTCCTAAGTAAATAACTTGCTGGTGCTGCATTAGTGCCAGCTGCATATGAGTGTGTGGTTTATAGTGGGGTTGATGAGAGCTGTCAGTGTTCAGGAGAGTGCAAGTTGAACCTTTTATTGCACTGTGGTCTTTACCCCAGTATTTGAAGTGATGCTCCCTTGTGCTGAGTTAGTTACAGCTGCCAAAAGATAGAAGTGATGCTGTGTTGGAATGTTTGAGGAGTTTTCCTTTGCTTTTGAGGCTGAGGTGGTGGTGAGGTGCTGATAGTGGAGCAGGATGGGCTCTGCAGGGCAACTTGGGCCTTGTGGAGATCCCCTTAAGGGCATCATATAGAGAAATCTTGATTTCTTCCTGGTCCAAACTCCTGTTTCCTTACAGCCAGTGTGCAGAACAGCCATGTGAAGTGTTACCAGGCCCTCAGCCCTTGTGTCTAAACTGAAGCCATGAAGAGATGAAAAAACAATTGTTACAGGATTGAGACTGCTTTGGAATTTTATGTAGTTTGATTAATTTTATCCTTGGAAAATTAACACCCTGGTGGGATTTTCAAATAACCTTTACATTTTTTCATTAAGTTAATGCATATTAATTCATGGCAGAATTAATCATATCTTGATTCATATTGTACACTGCTTGGATTTAGTCACTAATGCAGAAATTGAAGTGGTCCAAAAAAAGAAATGTCATCTTATTCACTCAATATTGTTACACATTGCTTCTAAGGTCAGGTTTCCATATAATGGTAGTATGATGCAAATAAACACATCATTCTTAGTCCTTCATCAATTAATTCAAAGGAAAAATGAGTCTTTATTCCAAACCAGGAACACGTGTCTAGCATAATACACCATCAATAATAAAAGAAATCCTAAGCTGTAATTCTGTGATTCAGCAGGAGGTGTGGGCAATCTGTCCTTGTTTTGCTTTCTTGGAGAAAAAAAAAATCAAAATCAAACATAACACCCCCCCAAAAAAAACTCAGACCAAGGATTGCATGGAGCAGGCACCTGGATTTCCAACTTTGCTTCAGACTTTGCTCAGAAGGATCTTGTTCATGGAAATCAATGAATTGTGAGAAAAGTATGGAAGAGCTGAGTCCTTACCTGCATCTGGTTGCTTTGTTACCTGTAGAAGAGCATTGCCGAATCCAAACCTCAGGCAGCTGAAGTGTGAGCACCATTACAGCAGGGAAATGAGTGTAACATCCACAGTTTGCTTAATGAACTTCAATTCTTAGTGCCTATAATAGTGTTATATTTGTGCCACTGAGGCAAAAATTAGAGATGCTGTGGGTGATATGTATGATGTGTAACCTAAAGGACAGCATTTTGTGTTTTCTCTTCCAGCTTCAGTGTTAGTGTTTGAGGCTTTTGCAGTGTTGGGGAGTTTGAGGTTTTGTAGGACCTTCACACTTCACCTAAATTGAACAGAAGCTGTTACAAGTCTGTCCTTGCAAAAAATGCAAAAAATCAACGTTGAGAAGAATGTTGTCAGTGATTTGGGGAGGGAGCAGAAGGGAAGGGAAAAGAGGAGATTTGGGGCATCTGCCTTGGAAGTGGGTTATCATCTACACCCAACATATCTTTGTCTCTCTGTCGTCTCTATTTATTGCAGTGAGAAGTGGATACAGGCTGCTTCCAACTCCACATTTGCCATTCATTTCCTTTGTACCCATGCTGAATGAGTTACCAAATCTACCAGGCATGCAAGGTGTGGCACCTCAGTGCTGGTGTTTGCTGCCCTGACGGTGGGACTGTCAGGAAACAAGTACTCATAAAAGCACAGGCAAGGTCCTGAGAGGGTACAGCATTTCAAGCTGTGGTTGTTTGTGAAGGAAAAGTATCTGGAAATGAAAATCTGTGTCTGGGGGTTATTCAACAAGCACTGTACCTTCATTTCTTTCTTAGAGTTGTGTTCAGTGGAAATTAACAGGGGCAGTAAAACTCTCTACAACTGCTTTGCTGCAGTATTTATGTACCTTCATATCTGAACTGTCTGTTAAAATCCCAAATTCAGCCACGAATAGAGAACAGCCCCTCACTGTGTGCTGAGAAATCTGTGGGGTTTGCCTTGCAGCTTTTTGGTTCTCTAAACCCTCAGAAAATAGTAGCTTGCTTACAGCCAGGACCTCTTATGACTTGTAAACATGATATGAGGGTGCATAACAACAGGGAGTTTGTGCTCAGCTGGTCGCTCATCCGGTGAGGATTTACATTTTTGACTGATCTCCAGCACTTCCGTTGCCTCCTGGGGACAGGGGTGAGCAGCTGAGGCACTGCAGGCTGAGGCAGAGGTGGGAACCAAAGGGCACAACTCAGTGGCTCTTTCCAGGTGTTACATTTTTAGTATATTCCAATGGTTTGTCGAATACCTAAATAGTGCTAAGCGAATTATTTTGGGGAATTATGAATCATGTACATGCACATCCATGTTTAAAATTTGCTGTATATTCATTCTGTCTCGTAAGACTTCTTCATAACTTTTCTTACTTAACTAAGCCCCAAGTGGCTTTTAAATTAAAAACATTTTGTAACCCTAAGAGGAGTTTAAGGACAGGAATCCATTTTGGTTGACTATGACAACTTCTTGTTGATTGTTGCTAGAAAATGTATGCATCTCCTCCCTGCTGAACAAATGATTGGCACATCACTAATTTTAAGTAATTCAAATAATTACAGCAGGCAAATCTATTCAGTAGCATGATCCTTTGCCAGGATAAGCATTAGCACTGATGGCTATCTCAGCAAAATCTTGTGTGGCAGACAGCACAAAATGGCAGTGCTGGCAGCCTTTTTTGTGATCAATTGTGGTGTGAGAAATGAGGTCTCTGTGCTCACAGAGAAGCCAGAAAGGTGCATTTTATTTCAGTGGAAATGCAGAAGTCAAACTCCAGGTGTATAAAAGATCCCTGTACCTGTGGGATGCATTAGCTGGACCTCAGCAGTCCCTCAGGTAAATGTGCAGAGCTGTGTAGGGCCACGCCGCTGGAGGCAAGGTGTGCTCAGAGATCTGAGCCTCAGCATGGGATTTGGAGCATGCTCCCATCTCCTGGAGCAGCCAGGAAGTCTGGGGGGGGGAGTCCCTGGGGTTGTGTCCCTCCTGTGGGCACGGAGAGGATGATCCTGACTGATCTTTTCTGTGCTTTGGCAGCAGGGGATTGTTGTGTAGCTCCTCGTGTGTGTCCTCACACTGGCTAACTTTAGGACAGCCCAAAACTGAAAATGAAAAATAGAGCAGGGTATTTTTATAGGAATTTGAAGTATATTAGGGGATGTACAGATGGAAGCCTGGTCCCTTTGACGTGGTGGTATCAGCAAAATAATCTGTGTGAGTTGCAGGAAAGATGCAAGCTGGAGGGTGTGATTGAAGCCTGACCTTCCAGAGGGAGCCTAAAGGAGTATGTTCAACACAGAGTATAAACACAGCAGTTACCATTCTTATCTGCTTCACTTGCTCTAGATTGAAAACTCACCATAAAGCTTGAAAAGAATAACTAAAAAAAATAAAACTGACTTGTGTATTCATTGTAATTTATCTGTTTGTTTGTTTTGGCTACTAGCTGTTGATTATTTATGCACATTTCAAGTACAAGAACTTTGGGGAAACAGTGTTTCAGAATAATACCTAAATATAGATAAGTGTTTTTGCTAGAATTTATAACTACCAAAATAAATGATCTCATTGCATACAAATACAGAAATATCTGTGATGTGTGATGGAATGCAAGATCTATAATGTTCAGAGTAGTGTACATCTTGATTATTAAGATACCTCTACAGTGAGAAAGCATTACTGTGTGAAGAAACCATGTTACAGAACTCTTAGCTTTCTCTCTCCCTTTGCTCTGTGTGCATATTTAAAAAAGAGGACATTTCCTTTAGGTTTTGATTATTATTTTTCAGCTGTTTGAAGTCTTTTGCCTAATTGCACATTCTGTGTTAGAGAAATGGAGGAAAATGTTCCCAGATATAAATGCCCTAGCTAACAGCAGAGACAGTGTGGCTCTCCTTGTTGCTATGGTGAGAGCAGGGGAGGATGCCTGTAGCACATCAGTCTCTCTGTTGTTCAGGCAGACTGTTTTTAATTTCGGAGGGTTCCTTACGAGCTGCAGTGTTAATCCTCCAGCACTTCCTTCCTTTGCAGTGTCAGCCCCCTAACTGAGATGGACAGGAGAGAGCAGCTCTGCCCCCCTGGTGCTGTGTGAGGTGCCCAGTGTGGCTGGGCAGCAGGAAGGATGACCTAATGTGCTGCAGGCAGGAGCAGAGCTCATTAGTCTGCCTCCAGAGATGCCAGTGCAGGGCGTGCCTGGGGTGTTATAAATCTGCTCAGGAACATTTGCTCCTCTGAAGAGATGACCACAGGAACATGTATAGGACAAAAAAAGAACATCTGAGCACGTATTCATCCATGTTTGGATACTTTTTGGTATGAGCACATGGTAATTCCTGCTACATAACGTGATAGGGGTTCTCCAGTCTATTCTGGGGCCCCGAAGTCAAATGACATCCCCCCCCCTCAATACTTCCCCCACCACATTGAAATGTTTTTCTCAGAACAGGATAATCCTCACAACAGGTCTCCAAAGGAACCCCCACCTCAAGGCAGTGCTGAAATTCTGTCCTTAATCCACAATATGCTGATTCAGGGCACAGACTTGAAGCTTTTGGCTGGTGACTGGGAGCTATGGGGGTTCACATCCCTTCATGGGGAGGAAAAGGAGTACTTGTCTTTCCCAAATCCACACAAGAAGGGTGTGGAGCTGTGAGGCCAAAGGCAGACATGGCATGATGATTGTTTTTCCAGCTGAATTACTTGTCAAATTTGAAACACATTTGTAAACAGGCTGAATTTTTCAAATAATAAATTTTTCAAATAAAGTTGCTGTACATTGGATAAATAGTTGCATAAATTATTTCTGATGACATGGTATATATGACATTATTGCCTCTGCATAATGCCATATAAACATATTTAGTATTACTGAATTAACGTTATTAAAATCTGATCTTCTGAGTACTTCCCTGGCACTACTTTCTTCATTTTACTTTTTAGCAAATTCATCAAAGAAGGAACATTTTATTTTAGTCACCAAATGCAGTAATGATAGCAAAAGCAGCTAACACCAAAGTGAAAAAGAAGTGACTTGGTTATTTGTTGAATAAGAGCTTAAATATCACAGATTTGAAGGAGCTTCTTGCTGTCTTGAGTCTCCTAGCACAAATCTGTGTTTGCAAGATTGGACTGTCAGATAGAGGTGATAGGGCACAGATATGGAAATATGGCACATCTCCTAGGAGAAGAGAGGAAGGAAAAATGACAACAGAACAGAAAACAGGAAGTCTGAAGTGGCAGGGCATAGACAGGGTTTGAGAATCAGGGGAATTACAGGAGTGACAATGGGAATCTGATCAGCAAGAGGAAGCTTAGAGATGATGTGCTAGCAATAAAAACACTCCAGTATGCAATTAAAGCAGAGAACCAAAGCAGTGGACAGCACAAACCAAGGTTTATAAACAATTAACCCATTTTCATCCTCTCTGCCTTTATGTGAAGCATGGGATGCTGCTTGCTGCCCTGCTGAGCAGTGCACATCGTGCACAGGATTTACTGACTGCTGCCAGAGCCTTGTGAAGGGACCATTGATAAATGTGACCATTGATAAATGTGCCCTGTACTGCTGCAGCAAAGGGCACATTCCAATGTTTGGCTTAACCTGCATTGCCTGAGACTTACACAGCAACAAATAGCCAGGAGAGCTGAAATCAGTTTTTTCTGCAGTTCCCAGTGCTCCACAGTTTTCAGTACTGTGCTTGGTCTCTGTCCACAAAGCCTTGGGTAGTTTAGAGTTGCTGTAGTACTCCTTGTTTCACTGCAAATCACAAATAAAGCTGGGAGTAAACCCAGGAAGGATCAATTTGTGGTCTTGTGCTGTAACTTCTGAACCACTTTCACGCACAATACAATCAACCAGCAGAGATGTTCTATGATTGGCAGCTTCAAAGGTAGTACAGAATATTGTAGGTGATATATTTCAGAGCTTGTAGTGAACATGTTCCCTGTATTGGAGATCTTTGTCCAATGTTTTCAATGCAGTTTACTGACCTCAAGGTAAACTGGTAAATTGTAAAACGTTTTTCCAAAGTGTTCAGCCTTTGATAGGGTTGCAAGAGGGTACTCTGAAAGTAGTTGACTGTGTATTTGTACTCCAGCAAGAATACCATTCTAGCAGTGGCAAAGCTGTTATAATTTGGATGTTACTGTTTTGATCCAGTGAAGTCTGCAATAAATAGGCTGAGCTGGGTAAGTGGAAGGGTGACAGAGTGGAAAGAAAGCTGGTCAGGGGCATTTCTGGCTGCTCTCTAACTGCAGCAACACAGAGTAAGGCCAGCCAGGAAGACTTTTCAAGCACTGATGTGTTTCATAGCATGAGCTATCAAAAACTGACACCATCTCAGGATTAGCAGCCAAAAAAAGCTGCTGCATCCCTGCTAGGGCAGGTTAATTCTGGAATTTGCACTGCCTGGTTTTGCCTTTGTTGTCTTCTCTTGTGGCTCCACCATTTGAGCGACCCTGGCACTGATGGGATTAAGCCTGGTGTTAGTTATCTGCCCTCACTGGCATCTCAAAAATCAATCTGGAAGTGCTAGAGGATGATCTTTTCAGAGGGGAAGAAGAGAAATGTGAAACTCCTCGATGCCCTCCTTCCCTTTGCATTTTCTCTTTCACTTTGAATGGAATTTTCAAGGGGAAAAATAACATATTTCAACAAACTTTAGGATAATGTGTACTCACCTCCTCAGATGCATGAGGCAATAAGCACATTTTCCTCAGGACCACGGTGAGATAGGTCTATTTTGCTCCTGAAAAATGGCAGTGGTGGAAAAACTGATTATTGCAGGAGTTACTCTTAGAACTCCTTTATTCATGAGTTTGAATTTATGCAGATAGGGACTTAGGACTGGAAACTTCTGCATGAAATCACTGGTGGTTTGTCCTTTTAAAGCCTCTGCTTCGTGTATCTGTCATTGAGTTTTATGCTGGAAGTATGGGAGAAGCATAACTGATGGTAAACACATTTATCTGATGAGCTGAATCAATGACATCCACTTAAACTGGCACAGATGTGCTCATAAGCCTGGGTTGCTGTAGATTTTGCAGATTTGATGTATAGTTTTGAAGCTTTTCATGTGACTAATACATATGTATTTTCTTATTTAAAAGAATTGAGTGTATTAACACTGGAAACACTTTGGAAATGAGTGGCTTTCTCTGGAGATGTGTAAGTGTGGAAATATGGGAGAGGATGGAAAGAAATTCTGTTCTCTCTGGCTGATAATTTGTCAGATGCAAAGGCTTCAAAGAAGACCCTGCTCATTGGAAGCAGAACCTGCTGCTCCCTCTTCACAAGGAAGAGCTCTTAGTGGGAAAACTTTCACACTGTGTTGTTCTGTGTGCCATGAACTTGATATAGGGAGAAACACACTTGATTAGCACTTGGCAGTGTATGTATATTCAGTAACAATTGCCCATCTTCTCACTCCCTGCCTCACTTCTCCATTCCTTGCTCTCCAGTATTGCACACAATTTCAGTGAAGTTTTAATGCTCTTAAGTTGGTTTGCTCTGGAAGGACCCAGCTGTTTGCAGCCACTTGTTTCATAAGTTGAGCTGGGCAGGGTAGCCAGAATTTCAGGAATATTTAGTGTTGGAGATCTCCTTCCCCCCCAGCTCAATGCCACTGTGTCCCTGTGTGGTCTCACTGGGTTTTTGGGGCTCCAGAATGGGAAGAAGATGGGAGATCCTGTGGAATTTAGTCATTGATGTGGTTTTCTGCTGGTGTTTCTGACATGGGTTTGTAAAAGATCAACTTAGCTCATAAATGCTCTCCTTCTGTTGGTTCCACAAGCCACTAGGATTTAGGAATGGGTTTCTACATCTTTGCTGTGCAGTAGGGTGAGAGGAGGGGAGGGATTTGCATAGAGGAAGGGTTGTGTTCCTGCCTGAGATAGAAATAAAAGCCTTTTTTTCTCCACTTTCAGTACGAGGGGATGACAGGCAGAGAGGGAATGCAGACTTCCAGCTAACACTGGCAAATGCTCCTAATAGAGAGGAGGAACATTTCCATTTTGTGTTCCAGTTAATTTTCAATCATGTCCAGGCAAAATGAAGGAAGCTCGGAGACGCTACAACAGTGAAAAAGCAATTGATGACAATCTAGGAAATTGAAAAATCCAATTCAGTTTTTGTCACCAGTTAAAGCTGAAACTGTTTAATTTGAAAAAGAAATAAAGCACAGCTCTGACTTATCACTCCAATTACTTTTGCATTATTTCAGTTGGTTTTAAAGCTAAGTGAAAAGGGAGGGAGTGTGGTGCACTCTCTCTGTTTACTGCACAGAAACTTAGTTCTCTTAATGTGTTTAAATAAGCAGTTACACTGTAGGGAAGAAACATAATGGTTTAATGCAAGATGTCTTAGAGTCCTTCAGTCTTTTCCTTTGTCTCTTGTGAGGAGATGAATGGCTGTTTTCTTTGCAGGAGGCATTGAGCCAGCCAAAACCTGCTAATTATTTCTTGGTGTCTTGGTTATCTTTTGCATAAATGCCACTCATTGGACAGTCCTCATGAAATATTAAATGTCAGTGCAGGATGGTCGTGGGATGCTTTTGGGAGGAAGGGGTGGTGTGCTTATAGTGAGAGAATAGTCAAGGAAGGAAAAGACAGTCTGAAAAGTAACAGCCTTCAGTTTCAGTTGCTGTTTGGAGATGCTGAAGTGCCTGAGCTGAGAAATTCCTGTGTAAAAAAGTGTAATTGTAAGTTGGTTTTTAATGGTAGTTAAGAATCCACAATCATCCTCAGAGGCCTTTTATGCTGCATTCTGCATGAAGTAAGGACCTGGTCCTCATCTTCAACCTTTTTACCATCTAAATAATAAGAAATTGGGGGGCAAGTTATGTGTTTAAGGAAAACAGCAACTGTGATGATTCCATTTTGTCTCTAAATTTTACTGTTTAAATATTTTTCTTTTGAACAGAAAGCACAAGTTTGGAAGGCCTGTTAGAGGCAGTAATAATAGTAACAAAAAGAAAACCTGTCTGTGGAGCTGCCAGGGGTCAGGAGGAGCCAGCTGCTGGAAGGACTTGGAGTTCAGCCTAACCTGAGCATGGCAGCACTGGTGCTATCCTGGTGTTTTGAGAGGCTGAGAGCAGTTCTGTTTCCTCCAAAAGGCTGTGGGTCTTTGAAGGGGCAGGGTCTTTGAAGGAAATCTGGAGGATGAAGAGGCTCACCAGTTGTTTTTATTTTTTCTCCTGTTCATTTATGCAGTTTCTAGGCAAATGTGTGCTCCTGCTTACCCAGCAGACCTTGACCTGATGTCCAGAGCCCCTGGGGAAGCTCTAACCTCTCTGTCAGCAGTGAGGATGGAAATAAATGGGAGACAGAAACTTTGCCCATATTGGCATTGCTGTAGCTTTCATATGAAATCTTACATTCCCCCTGGTTGAAGTGCAGTCTGGCTGTAAGAGCAAGCTGTTTCACAAGCTGTGATCAGTGAACCAGCAGCCATGAGGAGAAGGGAAGGAAGTTCTTAAAGCAGTGACACTTTCTTCTTTCCTGTAAATAATTGGAGTTGACTGCTGCAGTGGTCTCCTGGTGTTTGTGCTTCTGTGCAAGCCTTTTGGCAGGTCTCTCTGGAAGCAGCACAGGCTGGTGTGAGATGTATGCCATCCCTCCTGAGCATGAGATGTGTGGCCATCCCTCCTGAGCATGAGATGTGTGGCCATCCCTCCTGACCATGAGATGTGTGGCCATCCCTCCTGAGCATGAGATGTGTGGCCATCCCTCCTGACCAGGAGATGTGTGGCCATCCCTCCTGACCAGGAGATGTGTGGCCTTACCTCCTGAGCATGAGATGTGTGGCCTTCCCTCCTGACCAGGAGATGTGTGGCCATCCCTCCTGACCAGGAGATGTGTGGCCATCCTTCCTGACCATGAGATGTGTGTCCGTCCCTCCTGACCATGAGATGTGTGGCCGTCCCTCCTGACCATG
>VZRX01021448.1:29778-81836 GCA_013398075.1 Notiomystis cincta | reverse complement strand
TTTTTTTTTTTTTTTTGTTCCCAGCTGTGGAATTTGCTGGAATTGTACCAAAAGCAATAGGAAATATTTTAGTGAAGAAAGCATTAAAACTACTATAGAGGTACTTACTGTTTTTCTGAAAAAACAAGGGAGAACTTTGAGAAATGTGCAGAATTTTTATTTTCATCAAATTTTGGGCTGTGTTTTCTATCAGCCTTCTCAGGTAAGTGTTGCTGTCAGTATGTGCAGCACTTGCCTGTGATTTTTGGAGAGCCCTTGATAATCCTTGCACTGTTTTCAGTCTGTCTTTTCAAACTGTCCTTAAGAGGTGCATAATGAAAAGACAGAAGGTTTGCTCAGGGACCTTTTGGAATTCAGGCCATACATGCAGGGATCATGTGGAAAATCTGTTTCCAGCCACAGCTTTCTCTGCACTTTTTCTATTTAATGCAACTACCTCTCTTTTTTTTTTTTTTAAATTTTTTTTTCTCCAAAATTCTGACCTAAAGATACCCAGCCAAGAGCAAAGGAAAGAGACAAACTGTGAGTAAGGATATCTGTGATATGGTCAGATAATGAATTTCTGCTAAAATGCAAATTAATGCTCACTGTGTCAGAGATTTCACTGTGAAATAAGTTTTCTTTTTTTCCCAATTTATCATAGTTTCAGCTTGTCACAACCTTGCATAAACTAAAGTTGGAGCCATTTGCAATTGCTGGAAAAATTAAAACTCCAGGAGAGAAGCACTGCAGTGGTTTTGTTTGCACATTCTGTCTGTGTGGTGTGCCTTCACAGGATTTTGGGCAGGAAAATATTTCATTTTAGCCCAAGAGTAAGGACAGGCACTTTCCTGCCCTTGTTGCTTACTGTGAATTGGAATGAGTGCATTTTCCTCTAGAAAAGCATTTGCTGATTTTTGTTTTTCCCCTGCAAATGGAGTTTTATATATATGAAGTGAGTTTCTGTTTTCAGGAATTATTCAGGGGTTTCTCTGGTTCTTGGGTTCTTTCTTTTGTTGTTGTTAGGGTTTTTTTGTTGGATGTTTCTGAGGCTTTCTGCCTTTACCATGACTCAAGCACTCATGACCTCCCCATCTCTCTTCTAGGAGGATAAAATCTCATGTCAGGTTTTGTTAAGGGAGCCTTTGTGTTTTTTGACTCTGTGTGAACGTGTTCATGTGTGAATGAAAACAATATATACAGTAGATAAATGTTTTAACTGCAGCTTAACTGTTAAACAGCATGAGACCAGTTAACTATGGATGGAATTTTTTATTAAAGCAGCTGCCCAGGTCACTTTCAGTTTAGTTGCTTTTATCTGATTGCAACACAATGGTTTAGAGATTCTTTTTTTCTCTTCCAGCAGTTGTGGTCAGGAGTGACTTATGTGACCCCCAAGTTGCTTTGATGAGGTGAATAGTGTTAATATTCTGTAGATAACCCTGCTCCTTAAAGAATAATGGATTTTTCTTTTCAAGCAGATGCAAGTCTTCCTCTACTGACAGAAATAGTTTCAAAAAATGTCATGGACCATTTTATACATTAAAGGTTTGGGGGGGTTGTGTCTTGAAATCTTCTAGACATCCCTTATTTCTCAACAGTCTTTGTTAACAGGAAATTTCAGGGCATGGAAAATTGCATGAAAAGTGCAATAGATCCTTTTGTAAATTTTGAAATCCAAATGGAGCAAAGGGACACTTCACAATATTATTGCTCACTTCTGTATAGAAAAACCTTCCCAGATTTGTTTCTTGACTGACTGCAGGCAGGAAAAACTGCAATCATAACTCTGTTGATGTCATAAATTCAGAAGGAGTGAACAGAAGGAAACCTAAATTATTTGGTAGAGGTCAGATCCTGGATCTACTTAACGAATCAACAATTTTATTATTTTTTATTAAAGCCTGTGACAAATTCTCTGTGAGAGTGAATGCTTCCAGGCATTCTTACAGCTTGCCCTGCCAGAGGAGCCCCCAGGTTGGTGGTGAGATCAGGACCAGGGGTCTGAGATGTCTCAGCTGAAGGGCTGATGCCAATCTCTGTCAACACCTTCCCTCCACACCAGAGAAGCTCATAGTCTGTTTCAGACCTTTTGGTTTAGACACAAAGTGTGGAATTATTGGTTTGCTGATGAGATCCTTACTGTGTGTTTAGTGCAATGATTCCTTTCAGTTTCCTCTTTATTGTATGCAAGAGAATTTTTTTTTTTTTTAAGTAGAGAAAACCTTTTAGAAGCAGAAAGTTACAGTATCACCTGGAAAACAGAATTTTGGATAGCAGAGTTAGAGTGTTAGAGCTGAGTAGACCCCCTGCCTGGTTTGGCTGCTCGTGTATGGACTGGGGACTGATGGTGTGTTCTCCTAAAGTAGCTAGTTTTAATTGGTTGTATTGGATTTTTCTTCTTGTTCCAGAGAATATCACCTCTGTCTCTGCCAGCATCTGTTTATCTTGCCAAAAGTACCAATTTTCAGAATCCTGCACAATTTTAGGGAAGGTGCCATGCCATTGGCATCATTTTGACTTTTGGATGTCACACCTAAATGGAGCTGGGAGTTGTGCTGGTCCTTCACTGAACACTGATGTGACACTTTGTCACTTGACCAGACTTTCTCATGCTGCCTTTACATTCTATTCAAAATCTTCCTCACTTACATCCTTCCCACCTCACATCCTCCCCTAGTCTATAGCAGTTGTTTACTACAGGTCCAAGTCCTGGTTTTGGGTTGTGTTCATTCTTGTCCTCCTAGATTCCCTCTTATTCTGGTGCTTTTTTTTTTCCTTACCTGTATTCTGATTAGTGCTTTTCTTCTTTCTGCTCCTTAAATAACTGTGCTTTCCTTATGCAAGTACAGCTTTTCTTGCCTTCTTAATATCACCTCACTATAAAACAGTGGCTTGCTGTTAAGTGGAGGGGAAAAGAATAATGCCTTCCTCCTTCACACTGATCCTCTGCTAACCTTGGGTGTGCTCTGGGAACTCTTCCCTTCCCTTCCCTTTCCTTTCCTTCTCCCACCGTCTCTTGGCTTGGCTTTTCATACTGCAGAGTTCTAAAATCTGTCACTGTCCTATCTGTTCACTTCCACTGATGTAAAGTTGGCTTATGCCATGGTTTTCTCTTGGCTAGGTTTGTTGTAAGCTCATCCCTCTTCTGTCAGCTCTGACTGCCCTATTTCCCTCAGACTTGTGTGAGTTTGGCATGTGTTTTTGTCATGCTGCTCTGTCTTTAATCTCTGTCTTTCCATATGAACTTAATATTCTGTGTCGTGGTTTCTAGGACTTTGGACCAGCTCACACTCTGCTTCCATCCCATTCCCTGTCTTTTCAGATGATGCAGTGTCTTTTATTCTGCTTTTCACACCTTCAGAGATTTTGGTGTAGGTCTCCTGCATAATTTTTGGCTGATTAGGTTTTGCTTCTTTTCCTCTTAATCTTGCCTGGCTGTGGTTCAGAACAAGGGCCAGCTCTTCTGGTTCTTTTCCCATCTCCTTTACAGAACAAATCCAGGCAGGTGGAAGCATATGACAAGCTCAGAGTAATTTTTCACTGTTTTCTTGCTATGGAAAACTGGGCATTGAAAAGCAAGTGAAAGTTCTTGGCTTGTCTCTTGTGGGAAGTCTGTTCATTTATCCTATGGTAACTTGTTTGCAGCTGAAGAAAATAACCTGGATACTTGGTTTTTATAATTCCCTCCTAGCAATGATGCCCTGGAACTGCAACAGTTGTAAATAATTTCATTAGTCCCTTTAATGAGAATGTCTGTTCCTAAATTTCTCCTTGAATTAATGAGTACATTTTCTTCTGTCCTTTAGAACATTTTTTGACAGTGGTCTGTATCTCTGCATGTTTGGTTTGTGGAGGTTTTTTTATCTAAATAATGCTCTGGTTTCCTCAGTTAGCAGAAATTTGATGGCAAAGAACAACTTCCCATTCCCAACTCTTTGTGGGCTTGTCACAGGCACTTGGTCTTAAACACTGGAGCAATGTTGTGCTGTAATTTCTTTGGGTAGCTGCTCTTCTCTCCAGTTTAATCAACATTTCAAAGATGGATTTGGTTTTTGTGCTTCAGCCCTCCTTGCTGGCATTGCCTCCTCAAAGGGGTATAGGGAATATATGTGCACCTTGTTCTTTTCTTAGCTATTGCTCTTGATTGTAAGGACTTGCATCAAGTCTCTTATTCTTCTACAGAAATACCTGTAAAAGTGCTATCAACCACTCTGTGCACCTGAGGCCAAGCTTTTAAATCCTTTAATCATTGCTTTTGTCCAGCTGAGACCTTTTGTATGATCTCTTCAAAGTCAGTGGGCACTGGCTGCTCCCATTCCTTTCAGCCTGCCCTGGTCCTTCATGTGCTCAGCAGCTGTGGAAGCTCTCAGGTGAGATGATGAACAGAAACAGCTCTGGTGTGTTGACCCCAGCCTACAAACAGAAGGTGGTTTCCATGGAAAGGGAGGAAATCACCTCAGGAGACATTTGTTTCCTCATCAGCTGAGTTGCTGCTTGTTCACTAATGAATGTAACTCAGCATTGTGCACATTACCACGAAGATCTCTGCAAGTTGTCTAACTGGGCTTGGACTTGAGTGATGTCCCTGGGCTGTGTCTGATACTCTGGCCAGCTTGTGTACACCTTCATTTCTATATTCATGTCAACTTCAGGAAATGAGTCCCTTTTGAATCACACATCTTTGTAACTCTAATCAAAAAAGATGAATAATGTGTTCCAGGTTCTGCTAAAACTCTGTACTTAGCTTAAACAGACATTTTAAGACATTTTTTTATATGGTGAAACCTTTACAGACAAGTTTTAAAATTGAACTATGTATTTATTCAATTGAAAAATATTAAATTGTCTACAATTCTGACATGTATTACATGGATTTGAAGAATATCCAGATGGAAGGGGACCTCAAGGATCATTTGGTCCAACCTATCCTGAACAAAGCATCTACTTTGTGTCCCTTTAAAAAGGTGTCTGTATGACTGATGTGTTTACTTCTGCATTTCTTTGGTATTTTCTCTGTTGAGAGATTGCAGGAGGCTTTAAAATTAATTATGACCTTGATTATGACGTTGGTATTAGTTAGTGGCAAGCAATTTTCTCCTGTTTTGGTTGTGCTTGCTTTGTTGGGGAATCTGTGCCTGGCATTATCTAACACATGCACTCGGTGTTTGAGTTACTCAGGGAATACCTCTTCCTGAAAGCATCTACATTTTATACTGAAATATCTTTTAAACTTAATTTGATTTGTCAGGATTAATCTTAATTCTTCACTAGAAATCCTTCCTAGAAGATGATTCATTTTACCTATAAAATATTATGAAGTTATATCTTAGTTTCCTATGTATTTATATAAATAAGTCTCCTATGTAGATAAACAATAATAATTCTATTGTAATACTAATACTTTTAAACTTTTTTTATTAAAGAAAATACCCTCTTTTTTACCAACGAATTACAAAGAAAAATGCAGAAGAAACTAAAACTTATATTTATTGAGCAAGCATGAATGATTAATTGCTCTTCTTGGAGAGATGCAGTTAAATAATATATGAAGTGGTTATTCAGAACAGCTGACAGCAAATTACTCTTTCTAGGTTTTTGTTTGCTATTTATTGTCTTACTATATAAAATACATGGGTGACCTACATTTAATAAATTTATGCTTGTATTGTAGGCTAAGCAGAAATAAGTAATATTAAGGCACTATAATAAATCTTCAAAACAGATGAGAATAAATTCTCGTTTTCTCTGACACTTGAGGAGCCCAGATGAGTACCTTGCATTACTGAGAGATCTCTGTGAACGCTGCACTGCTGTTAATTAAGATTTTCCTTGCAAAACAGACCACCTTGGAAGCCTTTTTAAACCATTTATTGGGTTATTTTGCCACGACTGGCACACGACCAGGTTGCTGTTCCCACATGTGTGGCTGAAGCAGGGTGAGAGAGGCATTGCATGTTCTTTGGAGCAGCCTGCCTTTGTGGGATGCAGATTTTCTCGCTCGGTGAACCTCAGAAGTGCAAACTGCTTTGAGCCTGAAATCGGGAGCGGGGTTTACTGCTTCTATTTGTGGCTCCTTTGAGCAGCTGTTGCCAAGGAGATCGCTGGCAAAGCTCCCTGTACCACGTTAGCCTATAAAGCCAGTGCTGCAACAGATCCAGTGACAATCATTAGACACTTCCTGAGAAAACACCCTGCAGGTTTTAGGAGGGTTTATATTTCCACCACCTGTTTCATTGTCACATCTGCTCTTCAGCAAACAGAAAGGGAAATGTTTATGATCTCTGGATAAATACATTATTTGTTTCTTTCCCTAGTATAACCAATCAATGTCTATTAAAAACAGTTCTATATCTATTAAAAAAAAAAACCAAAACATTTCTCTGCCTGCCTGATGTAATCCTTCTTTGTGTCAGAGATAATTAGCAGCCATCTAATAAGATTAGCCAGCTAGTGTGATTAGTGAGCTCAAACCCTGTCCTTTTCCTTTTGCAGGTAAGTGAATGTGGCATTCAGCATCCCTATCTACATTATTCTCCCTTTCTTTGGCTCTTGTTTCTGGTGCCCATGTATGGAGTGAAAACAGTAAAGGCAGTAGGAGGATGCTGAGGTGCAGGTACTGTGGATGCTGTCGGAGTGTGTATTCTGAGAGAGATGGTAAGTGGGATGTTCTCCATCTTCTCCTACATCATGGTAGCACTTTGATTGTAGCAGCAGCCTGTGGTGCCCGTGGAAACCAGCTCTGTGGCAGTGCTGGGAGGAGAAAAAATCCAGGAGCTGTTTTGTTGGATACCAGTTTTCCAGGGATTTGTTTTTGCAGGGGGTTCGGATACACTGTCTCTGAAAGGGTATTAGCATTGTCCTTTGGGTTTGCATGTTTCAGCTTGGAAACCAGATACCATTCCAGGAGATGTGCCAGGGTGGTGTAAATAACCAGGGAAGATCAAACTGGTAGGGGAGTGACACAACCAGAAATGGACCTGGTGTCCCCTGCTGAAAATGATGGCAGTTTTCAGCTGAGCACGTCTCAAAAAATACTCTTAGACTGCTCAGAGGCTTTGTAATTAAATCTAATTTGAACAAGATAACTGCATTACTTTTTATAAACTGGGAATTAGTCAGGTTTTACAGGTATGCTTTAATTGTGCTCCAGGAGATGCAAAATGCCAGGGAGATTTTTGGTGGAATGGAAATGTACCAATGTGGATTGGTATTTAAAAGAAAAATAAAAGAATGAGCTGTTCATCTCAGTGTTAAGGCAGATGGAGTTCCAAGTGAGCTCAGTATTTTGCTGCATCTCCAGAGAAGGCAATCATGTATTTTGCTCTCTACAGCAGCACCTATTCACAGCCTGACACGTGAATGCCTTTGAGCAGGTCGACTTCAATCCTCATAAACGAGGGCTGTGAACAGGAGGGGGTTTAAATGCCATCTTTTACATTAAGTACCTCTGGATGCAGTGATATTGAGTGAGTGCCTTTAAAAGCTAATGTCCCCTTTAAAGGTCCCTGCTTTGCTCAGAGGGATTCTAAGGAGTTTATGCTTTCAGAGGGACAAATTACTCCTCCTCTAGGGATAAAAATTCCTGGTTCCTCTCTG
Organism: Notiomystis cincta; assembly: GCA_013398075.1. NCBI lineage: Eukaryota > Metazoa > Chordata > Aves > Passeriformes > Notiomystidae > Notiomystis > Notiomystis cincta. The sequence goes on along the minus strand of VZRX01021448.1, from coordinate 74,258 downwards.
CCTTTCACACTTGCAGGGGCCAGTGTGCCCACTACTGGGATGCTTCCTCCACAGTCTAGAGGCAATGGCAAATGGGGAGTTTTCCTGGGATCTTAGAAGGTTAAAAGGAACTCCTGCAATACTGATGCATCAGTGTCTGTCACAATATTGTGTAGCCTCAGCAGCCACAAGTGCACAAACCCTTATTTCTACCAATTAACTGAGAAGAGGTTTATTTCTTGAGTGAGAATTTTGATGATGGGGAGAGTCAGTGAGTTGTGCTGCATGGAGCTGCTAGTTAATTCAGTGCAACTGTTTTCTGATTAAACAGTTCATTCTGGGAGACAGCCAAAATGATTTCCTACCCTTAGAGCATAAAACCCTATGAATTCTTTGTGAATGAATTTCATCACTTGTTGTAACATCTTCTGTCATCTTTAACATATGGTAAAATAGTTGAAAACTTGTTTACAACATTAGCTGAAACTACTTACATAACCATTTTCCAGAGCCATTATGGCAGCTAAAATACCAGAGTATCAAATTCAATATAAAATAGATTTGTAAAGAAAAAAATAGAGGAACTAAATACCTGGGTTCATTGTCCCTGGAGGCCTTACTGCAATTCTTATGGGGTAATTATTTGTTCATAAGCCTTTTGTTTTACAGAATGTTTTTTCTCTTGTCAATACACATATGTATATATGAATATATTTGCATAGTGTAGTCTTTTCTGTACAAATATGGGTTTTAAACCATCCTCTGGGATATAAATGAAATAATATTTATAGTTTTGGAATATTTAATCATACCATCTGCATCTGCTGAATAGGTGGTTTACATTGTGTGGAAGGCTTTGGTATTTGCTATTATAATCTCTCCTTGTTAAAAACTGGGATGATTCACAAAATGCTATAAAATGTGTTTAGGGCTTTGTTTTTAGTACATACACCAGTCATGTCTGTGGCTGCATTATGAGAACAGTTAAGATTTAGAGACTGATCATAAAAGTTGATTTTTTCACTTTTGTAGAGCTACCTTGATTTTTATTTTTTTCCTGGAGCTTGGATTGTTCTCACTTATTTAATATTTTGAAGGTGAGTGAAAGAAACAAGGGGTCCCCAACATATCTGGGGACAGTTCCTCTGCTGCCCTCTCCTGAAATGTGTCAGGAAGTTGTGTAGCTGTCCTTTGATGTGCACATCATGCCAAGGGAAGGGTTTGTGATGCAGCAAGGGCTGTGAGGCTGTGCCATCCAGCTGGAAACACTTGATGGAGTAAAACAATTTGAGGGGGTGTGTGGGAAGATAACTGTGGCTGGCTTGGTCAACAGGAACATGACTGAGGTAGTCCTGGAGAAAAGGGAGAGAAGCAAGTGGAGGAGAGGGTAGAGGCTGTGGAGAGGTCCAGTCTGACAGGGCACCACCCTCAGTGCCTCTTTGGCCAAGCTGCTGTGGCTGCTTCACAGCTTGCAGAGATTTGTCCCTCAGGTTTGTGTTTCAGTAGCTTGCACTGGTCAGCATCTCTGGCTCTCCTGCCCAGCTGTCCCACCAGAAATTCAGGTTGTCCCTAGTCTGAGCTGCTCCCTGCTCTTCTTACGAGGGCGTGGCAAAGTGGCAGATCCCTGGAACCAAAACTGATAAATATATTGAGTATTTTCTGCATGTGTTCATTGGTTACCTCTAGAATAGTGTTCACAATTCTGGGAATACGTCTTTGGATAACCTGCTCTGGTCATGGTAACTTGGCATATATGTAAATGTGTTTGAAATACATCTCTTTAGTACTAAATATATAATCAAGCAAACTATTGAGCTTTTAAATTAGCCTTCATTCATCCTCTTTGGCTTGTTTTGTGCTTGTAAAAAGTATTAATTTATTGGTTTAGCATTAATTTTTACTAAGTAATGTGAGTTTAGTAGAAGCTACTATTTGCATTAAGAATTGTAAATGAGCTCTTATTTTTGAGGGTCTGCCTGCTCTTTATCTCTGTCCATTTTCTGTTCTTATGTATGCCAAGCTCTGTTTGTGAATGACTGATAAGTGTACTGGATACCCATTAACTGTGCATTGTAACTGACTGACAGATTTTTTTGGAGGTCTATTTTTTAAGGATAAATATCTGTTAACGTGCACAAACACACAGACTCTGCAGCTGATGGTAGAATAAAACCCTGAGAAGCTGTTTTGAATAAAGGTGTAAAAAATGGGGTTGTATTATCTTGATTTGTGGTTGGGATTTTTGGTTGGTTGGTTCCCACTCCCTCCACAAAAAAAGGTTAAATTTGGCCATTTATATAATGTGTTCTATCAACTCCATAGCTAATTTCCAGTGAAAATGGAAAGATTCTTTTGATGGTGAATGTTCTTTTGATTGCTGCTGAATGCCAACACTGTCTGCCTCAGGAGTGGTGACTTCACTGAGGTCACCTGTTTGCTGGCTGAGATTTTTGGTGGGGTAGCTTGTGAATTACTGTGCCTGTGTGGCCATGCATGTCCTTTAAGGCTAGGCTGAGATTTTGTGTGACTCATTATTTTTCTCTTTTGCTATTTTCAATTTGGAGCTCCTGAGCAAAATTTGCAGACTGAGAACCAGACCCCGCAGATGCTGATCTTTCAAGGATAAATGAATAAATCAGTAGCTAAATTTCATTCTAGAAAAATAACACCCAGCTCTCTCTAGGTGTAAATGGCTGGTTAGGTAATTTGCAAGTGTTCCATTTAGCTGAATTTCACTCTAATCTTATTTTTGAAAGTGTCTCTGCAGTTGGTTACTTCATGATTCTTTTCCACTATATTAATGGTATTTCCATATACAAAATCACCATTATTTATGATCACATCATAGTTATCAGTTTATATCCTTGCTATTTCATTAGAGGGATGCCCATACTAAAAATGGGCACCCTGTCCTCTTGTTTTCTGTAGGGTAAAAGCAGGAGGTAGCCAATTCAGGATGTTTTCCAGTAAACTTCCAGCCTTCAGTAAAAATACTGGCAAATCCTTGTTTGGGAATCATGTGGGTGTTTGCTAAAGTTGTTGAGGTGGGAAAATCTCAGCTATAAACTTAACATAATGATTATATGACTTGTATATTCTCAGCAACTTGTATGTGTGTATTCTGCTTATTTGGGTGATAATTATAAAAATAGAAAAGCAGATCTAAAAAAAAAAAGGACATTTGGTGGTTTTCTCCACCGAAGTGGCAAAGCCCTTCCAGCCTTACCCTTTAGCCCTGTGAGATTGGGGAGTGGGTAAGGTGAGTGCTGTGCTGTGTAGGTTGGGGATTGGGGTGAAGTTCAGGGCAAGGCTTGAAAGACACATTAATCTCATCTTTGGCACTGAGACTCTGCCTTATTTAAGTTTTACCCCTCATTCCCAAGGCTTCCCTGCTGTAAGGACAAGTGGGACTGAAAATGCATTTCAGGGCAGGAGAATTAACACTCAGTCCTTGCTTTATTTCTGGGCAGGAGAATTAACACTCAGCCCTTGCTTGATTTCAGGGCAGGAGAATTAACACTCAGTCCTTGCTTTTAGCAGTGCATTGCCTGTGCCCTGCCAGGCTCCCTGTCCTGGGGGCAGCTCTGTCCCACGAGGTGCCCTGGTGGATCCCCACAAAGGAAGGAGCCACCCCTGTGGCACTGCAGGGACTCCCTGGCAGAGCTTCACAAAATCCTGGCAATTCATCTGCAATGTGTGAAGAGAATTCATCTCCAGTACTGGAGATACTTATGACTCTCACCCTGGTTTTGTGGAGTTTTGCCTCACCTTTAACTTTTTAATTAATGCAGTTCTTGTCTTGCTACTGTATCACACCATCTTAATTTTGTGATTTAACTGGGTGTAAGACACTGGCAATGGATTGATTTTTAATTAGCATGACTACAGGCTGCAACTGGCTTTGTCTTTTCTTCCATCATTTCTGACTGTGAGAAGAATTTAATTTTATAATGATGGCATAGCATTTTCCGTGGTGGTGACATAAAAATACAATGGTTTTAAAATGAGATGTGCATTCACATTTAGGTAATATTGGTAGAAAATAGCTTCTGAGGCTAACACAATTTTATATTGATTATACACTGTCTAATCTTGTTTTCAGTTAGGTGGAGGAGGCATATCCTTACAGATGCTTTATTTTTAGCATTAAAGTGCTTTGTATGTGTTACTGTTATTCCAGTAATGCACTTTAGCTTAGCTAGAAAAATGTAAGTTCAAGCAATTGTTCCTTTAAGGCACTGTTTTCATGACAGCACTAACTCTTAATTTTTGCTGGACAGTAAGAGCAGCAAAACATGGGAAGAGGCACAACAACCTTTACTGACCTCTTACCAAGAGGAAATCCTTTCTGAGAAGCTGCTGGAGTTATGCTTGTTGTTGGCTATGCTTTGGGGCTACTAAAATTAATCTCCTAGTCAGACATGGGGGAAACCTGAAGAGGAAGAAGCTGTAGGACCTTCAGACTGATGTGACAGTGCTGTTGTTACTACTGAAGTTGTGATGGACAAGTTGTACAGTGAGTTTGGAGGGCTGTCATACAGGACAGAAAGTTTGTGCAAAGCTAGGAGGAACATTGTGTTTTGTGTAATTTCCTCAGCTTTGGGAATGAGTTATAAATACTGCAGAAGGGTCATTCTCAAAGAGGTGCAAATGCAGTGAATGTGAAAATGGCCCTTTTTCCAAGAAGATGCAGCACAATCAATCTTTACTGAAGGGATCAATGTTAATGAAATCCTAAATCCTCCCAAAAGAATACTTCCTGCTGGGCTTCCCAGGGTGTTGAGAAGCTGATTTGTGCTTTTCTTCATAAGTTGTCCAGCTTTCCTGTGATGGAGGGAAGGCCACCAAACTTTTTAAACCTGACACAGAAAGAGGTCTAAGATTAAAAACCAGGTAGGCAGCAGTTGACAGCAGAAAGCAAGAAGGAAGGCAAGAGTGAAAGGATCATCTATTATCATTGCAAAATCTGTAGTTCAGTTCCTGATGTTGGGAAATGTGGCATTTTTACATAAGATTAAGAAAACCCATGAAAGATTGTTGCATTCAACCTGTCTTGATTTCTCTACAAAGTAGAACATAACAGCTGTAAATAAGGGTGGTTAAATGGCAACACAATTGTTATAGTTTTAATTTTCATTTGAAATATCAAGTGACAGACTTCACCACATGGTTTGGTAAAGCATTTTATCAAAGAAATACCCTCACCATTATAGTTTTGCCAGGTATGTATGATCTGAATTGAGACATTAACAAGGTGTATCATTAATGGAAATTATCCAAAGGCTTTTGACTGTCTTCTGTGCTTTATTACTCTGGAAACAAAAGTTATATGTGTTGGAAAGATTGCTCTTCAGGGAAAACGAACAAGGGAAATTTAAATGTTCACCACCTCAGAGGTATTATCTTACTCAAATATCTGCTTTTGCTTTAAATATTCAGCTAATTCCTTCCCTCTTTTTATCATACTGAAGGAGGTATGTTTATTGGCAGGATTTGGCTTTATTATTTTAGTTCTCTAGAGCTTCAGGTCTCCTCTGTGAGGATGAATTCACAAAGAGCTTTTCTCACTCTTAAAAACAGTCTTCCATTTCAGAAAGCAGAATTCCTCCCTCAGAGACGCCATCGTGCTCCATTTGTGCCCAGAAAAGGGTTGAAAAATCTAAGATACAAACGACATATGTTGCTTGCCTTTGAAAAAGCATGGATTCAGAATGGACAGAGATAGAAATTATTCTCATCAGTCTGTAATGGCCCTCCCAGCAGTACCTGAAGTGGCAGGGGTGGGTGGGACCCCACCTGGGCCTCCTTCCTTTGTTCCCTGCTCCTGCTGGGCTTTCCTCTCCTCTGGCTCTGCTCCCTGAGGCACCTCCCGTGTGCTCAGGGGTTGGGATGCTGCAGAACCTGCTGGGAACATCCCTCCCCACCTGAGGCAGCCCTCGCCTCTCCTCGCAGGCGCTGGGCACGGGTGCCCGATCCACCTGCACCAGGAGCCAGCTCTCCGGGCACAGGTGCCCGATCCACCTGCACAAGGAGCCAGCTCTCCGGGCACAGGTTCATTCAGTCTCTGCCTGCGGGGCTGCAGCGTGGCGAGAGCTGCGGCGGAGGCAGCGCAGCCCTGACCTCTGGGGTTTGCTGTGTGACAGCAGCGTGGCGCAACCTGCGGCTCTGTTTCTGTCTCTGGGTGTCAGTGAGCGCTCCGGCTCTCCTGTCGCTGTCCCGGGTGTGCAGCGATGTTTCTGTCCCTGGGTGTCAGCGAGCGCTGCAGCTCTCCTGTCGCTGTCCCGGGTGTGCAGCGATGTTTCTGTCCCTGGGTGTCAGCGAGCGCTGCAGCTCTCCTGTCGCTGTCCCGGGTGTGCAGCGATGTTTCTGTCCCTGGGTGTCAGCGAGCGCTGCAGCTCTCCTGTCGCTGTCCCGGGTGTGCAGCGATGTTTCTGTCCCTGGGTGTCAGCGAGCGCTGCAGCTCTCCTGTCGCTGTCCCGGGTGTGCAGCGATGTTTCTGTCCCTGGGTGTCAGCGAGCGCTGCAGCTCTCCTGTCGCTGTCCCGGGTGTGCAGCGATGTTTCTGTCCCTGGGTGTCAGCGAGCGCTGCAGCTCTCCTGTCGCTGTCCCGGGTGTGCAGCGATGTTTCTGTCCCTGGGTGTCAGCGAGCGCTGCAGCTCTCCTGTCGCTGTCCCGGGTGTGCAGCACCCCGGGCCGTGCCGCTGCTGTCCCATCGGCAGCACCTCCGGCGGAGTTTTCCCTGCGCTTTGCCCGGGAGCAGCGGCGGGAGGCTCCGGAGCTGCTTGAGTTTAAACTCAGTGCGAGCCTGGCGCAGGCAGTAGATCAAAGATAACTCTGTAACAGCTGAGAAGCTGTCCCAGGATTTTGTCTTCCCTTTGGTATTGCATGAAGTGAGGTTTTAAACCCGTTCAGCTGCACTTGTGATACTTTTCTTGCTCAGACTCTCACAGTTTAGCCTGAAAAGTATCAGCAGGAGAAAAGTCTCCTCCTCAACCAGACTCTGACTGCATGTGCACCCATGGGGTAAGACGACCCCCGGTTGCTTTCATGCCAGTCAGTGCTAAGTCCCATGCACAGATACTTCAATTATCTGCAGGATATATGTGTATATTCCTGTACAGAGTTCCAGCTGTAGCTGCAGGGTGCTGTGCTGACACAATAGGCTGTGTAGCTGCCTGCCTTGGTCACAGCTATCACTGTAACACACATCTGCTGGCTGTGACACCCACTTGTTGTTGGCAGAAGGAAGATGGACAAGCTGGTTTGCTGTGGAACTGCAACACTAAATACAGCCTGGGCTTTGCCTGTTGCAATTTGGACTGTTTAGGTGGCTGAGTGGGACATTCCCTTCGTGACCTGAAGGGACATATAAAATACACAAAGCTTTCTGCGTTTCTTCTTAATCCTGACTGCTAAGGATGCCAGCACATGTTGCTTTGTGCAGCCAGGCTTTAAGCTATTCTTGTCTGCATCTCTCAGCAAAAACAATCAGTTTAACAGGACAAGTTAATTGGGTCAGGATGATCCACTCTTAAAATTTGCCAGCAGATCAGAGGCAATGTCCTTTATTTAGCCTGTAGAACATAACTCCGTGTAATTCCTGGGTGGAGTGGCTTAGACAAAGCACCTTAATTATTGCAGACAAATAAACTGAAAAAGAATCAACAAAGCAATATTTGTTAGAGCATGTGAATGTGGCCTGTCTGGGTTATTTAATCGAGGCAGTGAAACATTTCACTGATTACCTCCCTTGGAAAGTACAGATTGTTTGGTTATAACTTTAATGTAGGCAATTAGGTTACAAACATTTTAGACTATACATTAAAAACCTATTCAGTTTAGTGTTCTTTTTCCCCACAATGTCCTGGAGTTGTGAGATGGGATGAATCATGGTCTCCATTAAAGTCAGGGCATTTTAATAGAGATCTATGCTTTATTTGTAGTTTGACATGAAAGCAGGTGTTCTTTATGTATATTTGGTTTGTGTTTTGCTGTGATCTGATTTAGAGTTTTTGCTTTCATTGTACATTTCCTACTACTCTCAATCCAGTCTGGCAATTTATAAATGCTGAACTCTGATGTCTTTGTGCCAACTGGAACTGGGTGACTGCAGTTCTTTGCCAGCGAGGCTTGGTCTGAGTGGCTTTGAGGTGTTCTTGCTCTTGATCTATAAAACCTTTGGCAATCTTTCAGCTTTCTCTTTTGTCTGGTAGCCTCGTGTATTTCTGAGCCCTGAGGTATTTATCACCTTTTGATGCAGGAGAAAAACATCATAGTTCTTAGAAGGAAAAAAAAAAAGTGTGTTTTTGTGTTTCTGGTTGCTCCCTGTAAGTTTATTGTGGTGAGTTCTATATATGATTGCTAATGCTGTATTTTTAACTCCTTAATTCTCTGCAAACTCTCCTATAGTTGATTACTTCTGCATGGTGTTGAGAGAGAGGCTGGTTTCTATCATTTTATTTGTAGGTGTCCAGTTTTTAAAGAAGTCCTAGAAAAATGTCAGCAGAGATCTGTAAATCTGAGTGATGTAATTATAGAAGGATTCTTCTGTGAGGAATAGAGTCAAGAAGAAAATCGCTGAGTCATTTTCATGCTGGTTTTCCATGGTACTCCTTTGAAAATGGAATTATTGTAACACCTTGTACTTGTGTTATCCCTGGACTGGGTGCTGTGCATCTTGATTGGGAAATATCTATGTAGCAGTGACCTCACTCACCACAAAAATGTGACAACTGCTGTTACTCCCTGTGGCACTGGACATGTTAACCTCAAACAAGGAGGCAAGGAGATTATTGTACTTTATTGAAACTTCAGTGAATATGTGTAAAAAATAAGTTGGATTTTCCTAAGCTGGGATTTTTCTTGGCTACTGAGACTGACACTCAAGTGTTGTGGGATCACAGATGGTCAGGACCTTGTCTTGTGTTTAATTTAGAGCTGCAGCAGGATAGTGATGCTGACTTTGCACTGAGGAATTGCTTCTGCACCAACTCCCTCTGTTTTCCTGAGTGCACAGGTGTTCCTCCAGGCCACACACAAGGACTGACCCGGCACAGCTCACACTACTCTGCTGTGAAGCATATTTGACCAATCATTATTTTTGTCTTTTAAGTACTGCTGTACTTGAAAGTACCCTTAAATCTTCAGCCACTCCATTCCTAATTCAATTATTCTGGATGAGGATGTTATTTCTGAATAAACAAATTATCTATAAATAATATTTCATGATTAAAACCAGACTCACCATATGTATAACCTGTTGAAGAGAAAAAAACCTCAGGTCACTCTCTGACATTACCATGACTCATTCCTGCTTAACATTTTGATTGTACTGTGGCTATTGTATTTGCAGATTCTGACAAATAAAGTCTGACAAGCAGTAAACCCTGATGTACAGCAATGAGTCACAGTTGAAGCACCTGGTGCTTTCAGTACACGTCTGAAAACTGCAGTCTTTGAGATGCTGATGTAAAGAAGCTTCTGTGATTGGTGTTTTTGGAGGCCAGTGTTACACTGTCATTATTGGATGTGTTTTGATAAAGGCTCCTGAAGATCCATTTTGCTGTAATGTTTGCTGAGGTGCTTTGTAGCAGGGTCAGAAGCTTCAAACTACTCCAGTTATAGAGCTGTTTAACTGAAACTCTCTACAGGACAAAACTGAAGGAAGTATCCCTATAATAGAGGGATTTCAGAAGTTCTTTCCCTGCTCCTGCAGTCAGTAGGTTGTGGATCAGGCACTTCTGCTGCTCTCCAGTTGCTGTCCACTTCTGCCTTACAGAAGCTGCTTGTTCAGCTCACACAGTGTACTTTTGGGGAGGATCATGTTAAGATACTGTTCCAGATTTAGACATTTTAATGTGCATTGTACTGTGGCAAAGCCCCTGGCAGCTGTTCCAGCCCTCCTTGGTGTGTGCACACCACTGAGACTTGGGCAGCAGCTTCTAACAGGAGTCAGTAAAGAGCCTTTTGTTCTCTAAAAAACCAGACCAGCTAATTATTTGACTCATCCCTTAGAGAACTGTACCTGAAAGAAAAGTAACATTTGTTTTAGCATTGTTGGATTTCAGTAGCATAATGCTACTGTTACAATAATAAATACCATTAGTCAGCTTGCAGGAAGTACAAATGGGTTTGGATTTTTATCCCTCTGGCATCTTACAGAGAAGTGCTAAGGCTTAAAGAGTCCTGCTCTACCACCACCTTAATAAGCTTCTGCTTTCCTCTCTGCTCCATGATTTCCACTACAGACCTGCCATAGCAATGTACAGATCAGCACAATACAAATAATAATTTTCCTAGATATCCAAAGTGTTAATATATACAGACAATATTTTGAAAGTCTTATAGCTGGGGGGGAAATACCACTATGTAAATTAAATTACAGATATCTTACATCTTTAAGTAGACCAGAGATCTTTGCAGACATTTAAGTTGATATTTTCAGAAATAGAGCTCTCTATTAGAGCTAGAGAGAGACTAAAGCAATTGGTAGTGTTTGTGAGAAATGATTGTGAACACTTTGTTCCACATTCTGACATCATCTTTGATACAAAGCTATTTTATGTAACAATGACACAGAAATTGTTTCCCATCCTGATTTCTTTTGTGCAGAAAATATGAGTAGCCATTTGAAAGAGCTATGTTAACATTCATATTTATCCCTTCCATCTTTTTTATTGATAGATATGAATGCCACTGTGTCTGAGTTTAAGCTTAGACTATGAATAAATTGATTTTTAAAAAAACAAAACAAACATATTACAAAGCTTTGTCTCTCTCCAAAACGTGCTCAGTTAATACAAATGCCATAGGCTGAATGAGCCTCACTTTCCCAGCTGAGAGATGGAGAATGAATGCTGTGCAGGAATTGCTACAAGTCCAGTGGATTTATCTTCCAGCTATGATGATTTGAGTTTAAAACTAAAGTAGATGTCCTTAAAACACACATGCTTTTTTGCAGCAAGTCTAAAATAAGGAAATTATTTCTTTTGCAATATTCTTTATTTTGACTTCTTAAAAAATCATCCTTTTCTTTAGTAGGCCTAATAAAACAATATGTACATGAATGTTAGTGTAGGAAGAATTCAGGATCTTTTACCAACACAAAAGGATGTAGAAATTAATATTTTGTGAAAATATCACCACATCTAAGGGGAGCAGCATGGTGCTACAGCCATCATTCCTTTTCTGGAGGCAAAACTGAGGTGAAATCTTATCCAAGGTAGCATTTCAGTGTCTGGCTTCCAGAAGATCTCGAGCCCTGCACGAGTGAGAGCAGCCCCCTCTCCTCTGGAGAGCACAGCAGTGCCGTGTCCTCCGAGGCACCCTGGGGTGTGTGGCACCTCACTGGCAGATTCTGCTGCTGCCATGGGCCTCTCCTTTTCTTTGGCAAACAATTCTGGCTGTAGACTTTCTCTCTTCATTGCCCCCTGCCAGCCAGATGCTGGTTTGTGTCTCACTGACACAGCTTTGTTTTACCTGTGTGGGACTTGTGTTGTTCTACACCCACCAACACTGACCATCATTCAGTCAGATTCAGGTAAGGTATGAAATCAGCTGCTTTCTCACTCCTAAGAATTCTCTATCCAGGCAGGGGCTTGCTTTGTTTCTCTGCTGCTGCTGTCTGATCTAGGCATGAGATACTTGGATATAATAAGGATCCCCTTGAAGCAGAATTGTTTGGATTTAAATTACCAAGTCTTTGAAATACCTTTAACTCGTTCATCTGCGTGTTACTACACTGCCAAACACATTCATGGTCACCAGGGATCCTGGGACAGGACACAGCCAGCCTGAAATCAGGAGCAGTTTATTGTGTGTTCTGTCTCCCTCTTCACGCCCAGCCACGTGTGTGTCCCTGGCACATCAATACCCACAGAGACAGGACTGTGCCAGTGTCTTTCAGGTGGCCAGGGAATACTGGGCTGCCTGGTTTGGTGCTTTGAAATCCTGAGAATCTTATTTTCATGAGAGATCCTTAGAAACACTGGGAGCTTAATTTGAAGGTGCTGATCTCAGTAATTTAATTGGAGAGCTGGTAGTGGATCTCCCTGACAGGTGAGGTTTTTAACCTTTTACAAAGTCTTACTTAACATTTCTTTGGTACAGACTCTCCAACCTGTGTGTCCTTAGAATGGTGTTTGCAGCTTGTCCATTTCTGCAGGATGTTTCTGCTTTTAGTGAATTAGATTATTTTGTTTTAAAGAGAAGAGCCCTATAGAGCAAATGCATGAGAAGAATATGACCTCTGTCTCTGGTTTGCAAATGGCACCCAAAATGAAGGCAGCACTGCTTGGACTAGATAATCACACTTTTTGTTTTTGTAGAATTTGCAGTAGGCTAATCTGGTTTTAAATCTCTCACAATTTTTTTTTTTTTTTGGTGTTTTACTTTTATGAAGGGTTAGGCCAAGAAAACAACACAGAGCTTTACTAAATAGCATGAAACAGAACAACATGATTCTGGTAGAAGAAATAAGCCAATGTCTTCTTTTAGCATTGTTTGTGGGGTTAGGGGTTTTTATAGGTGGGCTTTTTTGGTTTTTTGTTTGGTTTGTTGTTTTGGGTTGGGTTTTTTTTAAATAATGTGAAGAGAAGAGAAAGCAGTTGGTAAGGTGACAGTAGATTTTTGTTCAGTAAATAGCTGGCTCTGTTTAACATTTGACACTTACTAATCAGCACAGCAATTGTTTTAAAAGGTTTTCTGTAAGCCTTAGGTTCTGATTTTCAGAATAGATTTGAATTAATTTGTGCTTTAGGGATAACTGAAACCTGCTTTTTAGATTAAGGAGAGCAAAAAAGAACTCTTCCTTGAAATACCCAGAATCCTAGTATGTCAAAGGATATACACAGGCAGCAGAAAATAAATGTGCAGATGGGGAGGCCTGAAAAAACATGGAGTGCAGATCCTGAATTTATGCACATTTCTGACATTGTTGGATGAAAAACACTCTTCTTATCTCCTGTGGGTAACCATGGCTACCGTGTGATGTGATTTTATTTTTTTCAACACGAAATTATACACAAGTGCAGCAAAGTGGTCTTGTCTCAGCTCACACCATATGTATTTGGGTGATAAGGATTACAGGCAGTGAATGTGCTTATCAGTGTGGCACATTTGCCTCTTTAGAATAGGCCCTGATTTATGTCTTCACGTCTCCATTAGTCTGTGGAGGGTAAATGGTAGGGGATTTTCTCAAGTACTGCTACACGAGCTTTAGGCCATCTCCTTTTGTGTTAAAATGTGTCTGTTACCTCCTTGTATCTGAGTCACAACCTAATGTAATTTGGGGAGGGGGAGTTGGAAAGGCACCACAAACACAGATAGCAAGTATCAAATCTGGTGCGGGTTCAGTGCCATAGTCTTAATTATCAAATGCTTATTCCCTGAAGACTTGTGTACATTTTAGATTAATACTCCTCCCTGCTTGATGTGGTTCTGTTCTCATTCTCGTTTTCAGCATCCCCATGCACTTTGAGGGATGCAGAGATGAGGCAGAATTCCTAACCCTGAAATCCCTGTAACACTGGGATGGTTTGTACAGAACTCGTGCACTGAGCTGAGAATAAATACATTTCTGTTTTTCTCAACAAGTGCCTGAGTTGTACTCCAGGGATGGTGAGTGTGAATCAAAGGCTTGCCTGGCGTGGGTGGTGAGGGATCCTGCTGGATCCTCTCTGCTGTCCCAGGGCTGCCCCAAGCAGGGCAGGCTCACATGGTGCCACTTCACTCACAGGGCACCTCCCCACAGCAGGCAGAGCTGTCACAGGGACAGACTCCCTGAAACTGCCATTTCCCTCCTTAAACCTTCACAAATAATTAGTTCAGCTGTGGGAATTGTTTGCTTAGAAACATAATCCTGTGGATTAGGGGTGCAACTGCTTAAACTTGTGGTAATGTTGCTTTGGCTGCAATTTGAAAACATCTGAATTGACATTTGTGTACTAATACTCTTGCAGTTGTTGCCACTTTGGGGGATTTTATAACAAACAGCAGAAGAAAGGCAAAACATTCTTTGAAATATTGCTAAAAGCCTTCCTTGTAACAAACTTTCTGCTCCAGAAGAGCAAAATGCTCTTTTTAGCTGTGATTTGGCTTCCAAAAGAGGCCTGTGAAATTAAAAAATAATAATTTGGCAAAACTTCTCAGTGAAATTCCTACGGCAGCATTTTGTAGGTCGGACCCAGATAGCTAAGTGAGAAATACAAACCACAAGAACTATGAACTGCTGGTGGATTGGGAGAAGCAGAAGGAATAAAGAAGAGTTTGCTAGTTGAGATGGATTGAAGTCAGCATGCAATTCACAAGCAGTAAGCTGGGAGAAGCTTTACAAAATTCAGGAAGCTTTCTGCAAGTGTCTTAATATTAGAAAGGTATTGAGTTCAAATAGCCTCATAGTAGAAAAATTGGGACAAAATATGCCCTCCTATGTAAATGTGTATGAGGGGCACCTTTTGGACTCTTGTAATCCACAAATGAGAAATAGAGTACTGCTCCCTACTCTGGGTAGGGTGGCTGCTTTAGGCAATTGTGTCTTCATGGAAAGCTGTAAGAAGGATGAAAAAGTCATGAATATGTCTGAGAAAGCAAACAAAAGTCATGCTAAAGGTCCTGAGAAACTCCAGAGGAAAGCTGTAGCCCAAGACAGTGGGGACAGCAAGCATGAAGTGTCTGTGGCAGACAGGAATTTCACAAGATGCTGCGGGATGAGGATGAAAATGCTGTTGCAGGACTTTCTTTCTTTGCAAAAGTAAAAGTACAGGGCAAAACAGACAAAGAATGAATGGAAGCTGGAACCTGGGTCCAGCAGAGAAAAACAACATAATTGAAGGTAGCCCTCAGAGTGGCAGAGTAGAGTAATTGAAGAAGAAGAAGAAGAAGAAGAAATCATTACACTGAGAAGTGCATTATTTTCAGGAGGCAGGCAGTGGTGACTCATGCAGATGAGATAGCATATATGTGACATGAAAGCAGTTCAAAGCAGCAAAATTAAATTACTTGTCGAGTTCACATTAGCATTAGATGCAATGACAAGTCAGTGACACACAGCAAACAGGAAATTGAATGCCAAGGATGTGGTGGGGCATCTGTGACTGTGCTGGGCTAGGAAATCTTCCTCAGCAGTGGGCAAGAAAGCAAAACTGCGAGGAGAATCAATCAATTAAAAATGTGATGGCTTCCTTCTGCTGAGGCAGTGGCTAGGAGCAGTGCTAAGGGTCCTGGCACAGCAGTAGAACAGGGGCACCTCTGAGCTGAAAATGGTGCCTGGGCCTGAAAATCAAGGACAGAGATTCTGCCAGACAGGAGGAGAGAAAAGCTGATGTTGGAAGCTACTCCCACACCCCAAATGCTGGGATGGCCAAGCACTTGTCTTCCTATGGCCTGAGCAGCCCTTAGAGAAGCACTGTGACTCAGAGGCACTTCTGGGAAGCTCTGTCAGACAGTGACACTGACACCAAAAAATCAGGCAGACAAGTGGACTGGCAGCTCTGTGAATTTGGGTTGCAACACCAGCTTGCTGTGACCAGTCAGACTGTTAAGTAATTATCAATGTTGTTCCATGGTCTTCCTCAAGAAAAGCAGAGAAACTACATTGCAGCATCTCATCAAACACTCCCTTGGGAGGTTTTGTGAGTAATGCCATAGGGAAAGCTTCATGTGAACACAGAGTGAAGATTCTGCCTCTGGCAGCTGAGAGGTGACTGATTGCCAGACATGAAAAATCTGCTGTTGGCTACCTTCAGGAAACTTCTATCTTTCCAAAAGACACTGTTTGGATCACACTGTTAATTTCAAATCTGGAAGGAAGTCTTATATGTTTAACAAGTAAATCTTAGTTAATTTTAGACAACTTCAGATAGTTGCACTTACTAAATCTACCTGCTGCAAATAGAAAAGCTGCAGATGAAGTATGTGGAAGAGTGATGAAATATTCTAGTTTGGTGGAAATTCTTTTCTGCTGAATGTGGTAATCAGAAAACCAGAGAATGTCTGGTGAAAATAAACTTACTCAGAGGAAGATCTAAAAAACCCACCACACACAAAATTTACATAGCCAGAACCACTAGCATGTAGCAGTGTCCTTTTCACAAGAAAACATTTGCTTTTGAAGGAAACCAAAAATAAACCAAAGTGCATACAAGTTATTTAGTGCAAAAGAAAGGCAGGACAAATTAGATGTCTCAAACTCAATTGAAAAGATTCAAGTTCTCAGTTTAAAATGTCTGACTTTTATTTATATATGTAAAACGATGATTGACACTTTAAGATTGTATAACAGAATATAAAATATGTAAGAAGATTATGCTTTTCATGATTAATTTGGCAAAGTCAATTAAATATGAGTGAAGGGACAATATAATAGATAGCTTCACCATGGAGGACACAGCAGGATATATATGGGGAGATTAATATCTGGAATCTTGAAAGATGTGGTGTGTTCAGTAAGAGAAGATTATATCCCTACAGGAAGAGGTATTACCTGGCTGCCACTGTCCTGTCTCATGCTTCAGTACTGACCACTTGCCTTGCCTGTCTTCCTTTGATCCCAACTTACCTTCAATTTTGAAAACTCCTCCCATATCACGTGCTTAGGGTTCTCTTCTTTCCTGTGTCCTGTAAAATCCAGGTCTGCTCTGGAAGGCGTGGTGGTTTGTCTTTTTTTCCTTTCTGCTTAAACTGAATTATCTTCTCTTCCTCCTGTGGTTTAGGCAAGCCCCACCCTGCTTTCTCTCTGTTTTGCAATAGCCTCAGGCTTCTCACTTGGACTCCTTTCTAGATGCAAATCCCTTAGCTCTTCTTTTCCTTCTTTGCAGTATTTCTTTCCTCTTCTTCCCTTTCTTTATCAAGGTTTATTTCCCAGATGTCTGCTGTTCTACATCAGAGTTGTTTTCAGAAATGCACATCACGTGTTTTATGCCTTCTCTTTGCCTTTTTTAGTTCCTTTTATCTGGGGTTTTGAGCCTCTGCTTGTAATGTAATACTTTCTCTTCTGCAGTGACTGAGTTGGAAAGAATGATTTTCAGGGGCAGGTAAATGTTTTTCCTCTTTGGAGATGACTCAGGGCTTAGGAAGCTTTGTGGATCTGCACTCTAGGTGCTTGTGCAAATAAAACAGAAGAGTTTTCATCTTAACTCGGGCGATAATTTGTTAAAATTTCCTGAGGTAGGGAAAGAGAGGTCGAAAATTTAAATAACACAAAGATAGATTGTCATACTGGAATTTTTTTTGTGTTCTTTAGCACCAGCTAACCCACCTTCACCTTCCCCACGATGATTCTGGCAGTCACAAAGTCACATATTCCATTATCTGGCCCAGTCCAGTAGCTTTAAGGAAACAGTTTGTTATAATGAACATGTAATTGGGAGAACTGAGTGTGTGCTAGCAAGCACTTAGGACATTTTAAATGGTAAAGAATACTTGACTGGCACAATACTGTCAAGGGAAGACTTACCTTGATCTTTGCCTTATATTGTGGCTGTGGAGAAGGCCAGAAAATAAAGTTCCACAGTCAATGATTAAGCAGTTTCTGGGTGTTCTGGCTGTTGAAGCCTACTTGGTAATAGTCTTTAGAGTGTAGAGGAGCTGATGTATGTGGGATATTGTGGGAGGTACTGTTTGACATCTGCCAAGGGAATATTATGCTTTGCCTCTAGGTTTTGTGAATGACACTCAGCTTCTGGAGGTGGGACTGTGAGATACACTCAGCAATTGCCACTGTTAAACCTGGGGGCTCAGTGAGGGAGGAAGAGGCCACAGCTGACCCTGGCACACCCCACAGAGCAAAACTGTCTCCTGTAGCTCCGTGTGCATTTCTTCCCTGCAGCTGTCCCAGGTACAGAACCTGGAACCTTGCTGTGCCTTCAGATGTGCTCAGGTTGGAGCTGCCTGTACCAGGAGTTTCATCTTGTCCCCATTAATTTCTTCTGTGGACACTTCAGTGCCAAATGTGACCTGGAAAATGAGGCTGGCAAAATTAATGGCTATTGGGAAAAGATTGGAACTTGAACCTGTTTGTTCTTCATGCCTGGTATTTTCCATGACACATCTCATGGTGCCTTTAAATGAGAGAACCAGTGGGCATCAGGTTGGACAGGAATATGATGTGCCAGGCTATCACTGGACATCTGCAGAGTTTACAGGTGTGTGGACATTATATCTGTAATTTATTGCCTTAATCTTCTCTCTCTGAGTGGTAAAATGTTCCCCAGGTTGATATATTTCAGCAGTTGCACAGAGCCTGAACAAACAAACCCAGTGTACTGTAGTGGCCTCAAGCATGATTTTTCCCCTGTACCAGCAGCTTTTGGTTAAGCAAAGGAGTATTGAGTGTGTTCAGCAAAGGAGTATTGAGTGTTGGGTGAAAGATAACTAACTTCATGCCTGTGTAGGAAAATATTGATGGATTTTATAGAAGGAAAATAAAAATAGCTGTTGGTAAGAGGTTGAGCAGGGTGCCTTTGTGTTGTCCTGCCTTGTGCCTTTCTAAGGCTCAGCTTCCTGGTGGTTTTCCCTGGTGATTGCAGGGCTGTGTTTGGCTTCTTTCTCAAGGAAACCTTCAACTCTCTCTATTACACTTTGTTTTCCAAGATCAGGGATGTTTGGACACGAAAAGAGACTGAACTGAGCTGCCATTCTGAAACTGGGGTGTGGTTTGCAAATGGAAGCTCTAATTGTGGAGGTGAGGCTCCATCTTCTGTCTTCTTCCTCCATCCAAGTACTTTATTCAGAGGGCAATCTGCCCTGCTTAGACAGGTAGCCCCTCTAGCCCTTGGACTAGCTGATATTAGTTTGTATAGCCTGTTGTTGGATAAGGAATCCAAATGCAAAGAAGGCTTTACTCTTTGAGATATTCTCCATTTTTTTAGGTACTACATTTAGTGGGAGAGACTAGAAGCATTTTCTAATATCCAGCTAAGTTGTAACTCAAGAATTGTTATAACCTAGGTGTGTTTTATTGATATCCTAGATAGACAAGAGAATACCACTTGGAGAAAGGATTAGTCCACATGCTGTAATGAATATTCTGTAGCTTTGCTGTGTGACAGCTACACAGTTAAATCTGACTGTAGGATCCAGTTAATTACATAACATTGTGATCTAAGAGTTAATGGCTTATGTGCTAGATGTAGAATGGAGCTACAAAACAGTAATTTCTTCACTTTTGTGAAATGGGGAAAAACTTCTCAACCCTGATTTGCTAGGGAGCAAAAATCAGCCAAGGCAGCTTGGCCAAGGCAAGCCACTGGAGTGCAGTGTGATTTTGGTGCACAGTGATACCTCAGCTCACTTAGTGGAACAGCATTTAAAAGGTTTCAGTCACAAGTTGTTCTGGGAAAAGAGCACATGTCATCCTGTTTTAGAGAACCAAACCTTGAAGATAAGGTTTTTATAGCAAAGAGGAGGAAGCCTGAATGATGGAGTCTGATGGTGGATCCCTGTGCTTTGGCAGATGTGTTTCTTGGGAAACACACTCCATATTCCCTGTAGACTTCACTCCTGTGAAGACTTGAGGGGATGTGCAAGTCCCACTGATTTCCAAGTGCAGCATTTCCACATTAAATTCTCCATGTGAGAAACTCTTTACAGGCCTAGGTTCTGCAGAACAGCCTGCTGCTCTTCTGTGGCTTGGGTGCAGAGAAGATCAAGACCTGAGATTTGTTCTAGACTTGTAGGCTAAGTGCTTCTTTTCAGCTGTACTTCAAAATATTCAAAAAATTCAAAAAATAGTGGTATTTTGATGGGAATTGAAAGAAATTGCATGCTTAAGGTGAGCTTAGTCTCATCTTGATGTCTCATTGTGTTTGAGGTTTACAGCTGAAGTGTTGTTATTCTCCTAGTGCTAAATCTCATTGCTGCTAAGCTTTACAATGGACAATCAAAATGCTGTTGGAGATCTCAGCTAAGTGCATTTCTTCTGTACATGGGGAAATTTGCTGAAAATAGATACTGAATAATCCAGTAAAATTAATGGTTGCACATCATGTAAAAGTGATCTAGATGCAACTTGATTGGAGAAGTCACTATGAAGATCAAGCTTTTTTTCTTGAAGCAAATTCAGGGAAAAGTTGCCTTTAACAAATATAATGGTTACATAGCACTGGGTCTTCAGGGAAAAAGGCCACATGCTTGTTATAACTGATGTTTCTGTTAGTATGCTTTTTTTGCCTGAAGACTTCTTTTTGCTAACCAGAAATGTCAGTGAAAATGATGTGAATTGACAAGATGCATCAGTGTACCCTGTAGTTTTCTCAGATGATGATAAGGATAATACATCTTCATGTTTCATTGTAAGCCACAGTACAATGAAATGTTACTGGCTGCATTAGTGGTGACTGCAGATGTGTTTAAAACCCAGTCTTACAAAACCCACCCCAGTTCTTCTTTAGTGTTTCAGTGCCACCAAAGAGCACTGTGGTATCACCTGTCCTGACTTGCAGATCTGTATTATGGGCATCCAGGGGCTTGGCTGGGGATAGTTCTGTCCTAGTCCTTGCTGCTGAATTTCTGGTAGCTCCACAAATATCCCAGGAAATGCAGGTGGTGTCAACCCAGAAGGATTTACTTGTCCAGAAAGGGGGCCAAGATTAGTCAGAGGAAGGGCTTTTGAGTTGTAGCCAGTCCTTGGTGGTACAGGTTGGCTCTGTATGGGGATCAGGACTCGTGGCAGGATGGTATTTCAGCTGGTTTTGAGTTTGAATTCCGGTCTCCGTGCTCCCACTGCAAAGCAGTGTCTAATTTTAAGGCCATTGCTCAGCTTTTGGACACCAGGTTAGCACCTGGTGGAGTGGTCAAGCAGCTGATGCAGTCTTTGACAAGTAATAAAGGTTTTGAATGCTAAGGTCACTGCCTTGGGAGAAAGATGTATTTTCTTACCTTTCTTCAGATTACTTTGCTGTAATTCTCTAACCAGTCATGAACAGAGCACCCTTAGTCTCCTAGTGTGACAGCACCCACTGTTAAATAGGTCCCAGCTTGCAAACAAGTTCACTTCTGGCTGTCATCTTCCTTTCCTGAACTGAAAAGCCCAGTGCTGTAGGAAGAGACTGGAATTTCGCTCTTTGTCCAACTTGACTCTCTTCTTTTCAGTGCATTGTA
Source organism: Notiomystis cincta (assembly GCA_013398075.1). NCBI lineage: Eukaryota > Metazoa > Chordata > Aves > Passeriformes > Notiomystidae > Notiomystis > Notiomystis cincta. Next base: position 53,184 of record VZRX01021448.1, on the reverse strand, counting down.
ATTTTCACCTGTGAATAGGCAAGCTGCTGTTAGTCTATTTAGGGTTTTTCTGCCCTTCTTTTCACCTTGCAGTGTGTTTCATGCTTTGAGAGGCTTGGACAGCAGCCTTTGCTAAAGGCCACAGCTTTGTGAGCTGTGAACACATTGTACCTAGAGCTGTGTAGTACAGAGCAAGCCTCAGGTACCACTGTGCAGAGGAAAACATGAGTGTCTTGAAATTCAGCCACCTTTTGGTTCTCCATCTCAGCATCAACAGCAAATTTTTACTCACTTGTAAGGAATGCTTACATATATATATAGTAAATATATTCTTGAGAAGCTTCTTTGATATCTATACATGGAGATAATCAGAAAAGCCAGTAGATCAGTCCTAATTCTGATAGGTAGGAGACAAACAGCTTTATTTCATGTGCAGTTATACATGTAGGATTAAACCTCAAAGATGAATCTTTAAAAAAGTAAAAATTTCTCCTGAAAGTAAACATCCAGAGAGAAGTATTCTTAACAGTCTTTAAACTCTGTAAATATAATGTGCAATTTATTGAACTGGATTTCAGGATATATGGTGATACAAGTAAGTCCAGTGTATTTTTGTAAGTTATGCCAGAAAATTATGTATATGTTTAGGTTGTGTTGTACTGTTGAGGATTAAAGCCTTCTTGTTGCTCAAGTGTTTCACAGACAACTTGAGGAAACCATTTTTGCCCTTCATCCATGAAGCATTAGTTCCCAGAACTTACAGAAGCAAGCAGAAGGGGAGGATTTAGCATTGTGAGGAGTAGAGAAAAGAAACACTTGAACTAGTTAAAGTGACTTGATGAGAATATGATCAGATTTTTATATGTAATGTTAAAGAGCTAAGGGTAATTTGGAAAATTGGATAATATATGCTCCTGATTAGAAATAAGGAAATAGAATAAGGGGTGACAAACGTGTTCTGTTGGGAAGGGAAGGGAAGGGCTTGACGGGAGTGGCCGCTTTCTGCCCCCCTGTGGACGGAAAATGTGGAGCTTGGTTTTTCTTATTTTTCCAAAACATGGGAGACGTTGAAATCACTGAAAATGTAAGTTTCATCCACAAATTGTGAACCACGGGCTCTGTAGTACCTTAAGTATCGTTTGGGTTTACAGTTGGGTGTGTTTATTTTATGCTGCACTGGCAAACGTGTGCGGTGAGGCTTTGCTGTCCGTCCTCAGTGGCCGCTCCAAAGCGATTCTCTGTCTGTCTGTCTGTCTGTCCAATACTGAGGGCTCTTCCTCGCCCTGCTCCTTGCAGGCTTGTGGCAGAACTGTGCCTGAGGTACAGATGAGGACAGGCTGCTAAACGCTGTGTTTCTCTCTTCCTGTTCCTCTTTTTTGTACCTCCTGTGCCAGTTTGGACACAAATCCAGGAGGAAACAACCCGAAAGGGAGTCTCCCTCCCTCTCTCCTGTCTGCCAAGCAAGCAGGTCCCAGCAGCCCCTCCCTAGCAGATTTGGGAAAAGAATTTCTCAAATGAAAGTGAAAAAAACTATTTATTTAACAAAGAGAGTTCCCCCTCCCCGAGGCACAGGGCAGAAAAGGACACTGGGCCCCCCTCCCATCCCAGAGGTGGAGGTTGCTGGGTTTCCCACAGCTCTCTCACGTCTCCCAGGTCAAGGCCTGAGCAGAGCTGGGCCCCACCGGGTCTGAGGCAGAGTCTCACTGGGCGTCCCAGAGATGGTGAGCTGGTCTGAGATGGAGAAAACAAGCCAAAAACAGTCCAAAAAGGAACAGGAGCCGCTGAGGCAGAGCTCAGTCCCTCTCCAGCCGAAAGCCGAAAGGTTGAGAGCAGCTCCCCCTCCTCCTCTGCTACAGCAGAGGGAAAAAATTCTCCAGCTGGGTAAAAATCTGTAAACATTCTGGCTGCAAGGTCAAGTGAGCTGCCCTGAAGAGTCCTCCCAGCTGCAGGTTAAAGGTACAAAAATCTTCCAGCAGGTGATGGGGAATCCAGGATTGTCACAGAACCACCTCACAACACCTCCCGTGTAGGAATCCCCGGTTCGGAGTGAGCCGTGAGGAGCCTGAGTTGTTCCCCAGTGCTGAGCTGATGTTTGCAGCAGCTTCTGCCAGCACTGCCTGCACTGGAGGGCTGGGGAGGCCGGTGGTCAGCACTTTGTACAGCTGTTTACAGCCCTTGTGCACATCCCTGTTCCTGGCTTTGCTCCTGTGGAAGGGGTGCAGACTTTGCCCCAGCCACTCCCAGTGCTACTGAACTGCAGCTTATTTCTTTTACAGCAGTACTGGTTTTCTTCTCTCCCAGGTATCTGCTCAAGTTGATGTTTGCACATGAAGTCTCAGCTGGCTGGCTTTGTGGGCATGATACAAATATGAAGGTGGTGATGGGGCTTGAAGTTCAGAAATCTTAAAGCATTGCATATTGTAAACATGTTTCTGCATTGACACATTGCTGCCTTCTCTCCAGACCGCTGCCACAGCAACGACAAAAATGTTCTTTATTTGTAACATTGTCCATTCTTATCGAGTCACTGGATTGCCATCCCTTTATAGAGTTGTTTCTCAAACTGACAGGGGAGTGTTGTTGCAGATTTTGTCCTGACACATGTCTGTGGGGTTTTTTTTCTTACAATCATCACCAAATAGGATCCCAGTTTTGTGTCTTGCCTGAAAGCAAAGAGACCTTGGATAACAAGGCAAAGATGTATCCTGCTTTTGTTTGTTGTTTTTCTGAAGTGTGGAAGAACCATGATGAAAACCAGAGAGAGTGAATCAGGGGCTCTGGGGAAACGTTGCATTTCTTTTCTGGTGTAATTCCTAATTGTTTAGAGGGGTGTTGAGAACACTGAAGTTTGGGTGGATGTTATTTGAAGTACATATTCTCTCAGCCCAGTCTGAATGATGAGAAAACTGCTTTTTATCTTATTTTATTTATCTGTATTGATCCACTTAAACTACTCGACTGCATCAGCAGGTTTGAAGGGAAGAGCACTGTTCAGTCACCAACAAGGTATGTGCAGCTAAAGCTGTATCCACCTTGTCTCAATCTGTTAAACTTAATGTTTGCAAGCTTGATTATTATAGCCATTCTTGTAGTTTTGGGTAGGTGTTTAATACTTCATCATGATAATTATGTATATTCCCATAATAAACCAAAGATTGTTGAAGTTCTTTCCATGCACTGTTCAGATTTTGACCTCCACTATTGCTGTATCACAGCAACTCTATCAGTATCTCCTGAAATGTGAGTGCTGCTGGCCATTCTTTTTGATTTTTGCTTTCTGCTTCCTTCTTCTGCATGATTCACTCCCATGAAGGCAGCATGGCACAGTGGTGAAACATGCTGTGTGAGCAATGCCATTTGTCTTGGTATGATGACTTATGGCTAAGAGGAAGAGAAAGAAAAACTGTAGCTCCAGGCCAATATGCAGATAAAAACAGAATTAAGTGGGAAAATGTGTTGTGCCAGACAGCATCTCCAGTTCAGCTCTTTTGCACATTTTTTTTAAATACTTGCAATACAGAGAGGGATGGTGGTGAGAATGATATTTTTTATCAGTCTGACCCAGCAAGAATTTACAGTCACAAATGCAGGTTAGGGTGTAGTCGTAGCCAGAGCAAAAAATGTTGTAGGACACATGCCCATTTTGCATGGGTTGTTTAGATCAGCCAGGAGCACAGGATTTCCTTCCCACAAGCAATTTGGGAACTGGGAGACTGAGGTGGGGATAAGAAATGCAGCAGCAGCTTCAAAATGCAAAAGCAGAGCTCAAAGGGAAATGTCTTTTTTCCTCTGGGACCCTGGAGCTTAAGCCCTAGCAGGCAGCCACAGCTGGTGGAACTGGCTTGCAAACAGCTTGAGGAGGGTTAGCAGAATTTCAGGGTAAAAAAAACCAGCCAGGCTTCAAAATGTGACAACATGTGAGCACAAATTATTCCAGCTGGATCAAGAAGTCCCCTCCTCACAGGCAGTCAGGACAATAAGGGACAGATGAGCCAATGGTGTGCTCCTGAGATGCTTGTAATTGTTTAGTTCCACACAGCTCTCAGGACTGAGCTGTGCATTCAGGCATTCCTGTGCAGTGTCTCACTCAAGGAGCTGCATTAATCAGTGCTCAGGGAAGTTCAGAAGCAGAAAGGTCTGGTAATATTTGTATAATGTGCGACTCCAGAGTAGACTCAGGTGTTCAGATGGTGCCATTTGGTCCTGCTGGGGTCTAACCCCAAAATGCTGCTACCCAGCCCACTGAGGGCTGGGGTCAGGGTGCACACTGACCCAGTCTCAGCATCCTTTGGGTTAAACCAGCCAGCTACTGAGCATGGACACTGCTCTCCTTCCAGTGTCACACTGTCCCACAGTGACTGTCACAGGTGCCTCACTTGTCAAACTGTGGTTCAGGCAGGTTTTTATTTATATGATGCTTTATTCCTGTCCAGACATCAGCAAGTCTGGCAGTCATCTCAGATCCTGCAGCTGCTCCTCTCTGGTGAAGATGCCAGCAACAGGGATAGTTGCACATGCAGTCTGGTGTCTATGCTCAGTCATATTATTTATCAAAAGGACTATTTTCTAATATTACTAAAGGAAATTCTGTGACTGTTGTTATTATAGAATAAAAATTAAGGTGCAGAAACCTGTTAGCAGTTAAAATACCTGACAGTGGCCAGAGGGGAACAGTGACAGCATCGTTTTAGGACAATCTGTGCACATCACCTTTGTTCCCCTGTGCCATCTATGTGCTCTGTAACAGTGAGATGCCTTCAGATGTTTTGTCTGGCTACCTGTAGCTGAAGTTAACAAGGAAAAATAATGTGGAAGTTATAAACTACTGATGAGGGATTAAATCTATTTTTGTGAGGATTTTTATTTTTCAAACATGCTGACCCTTACTGTTCAAAACAAAACCTTTTGTGTGATGAGCATTCAGGCTTGACCTTATGTCAGAAGGTCTGTAAAATAAACATACAATCCTTTAGACAACCAACTCGCTCTGACAAGTTCAGTGAATTTTTTTTTCAATATTTCAGTCTCATGAATCCCAAGTACAGCAAAGTTACAGGCTTAAAGTGTGCTTATTTTCTTTTGAGGCACTTGCAGAGAAAGTGAGTCTGTCTAGAAATGGATGCAAATTCCTGATTCATCTGATTTGTCTTGCATTATTTCCATAGTTTCTCACCACTTCCATGCAATGAACAGTGGCACAGCCTGCTCTGCAAACAGAGAGGGGATATGGAAATCTAGATCTTTAATTTTAAGTGCTAGAAGCAAAGTCAAAGCCCATGATTGCATTCAGTCACCCATTTTGTAGCTTTTTCCTTTCCTCAGCTTAGCCTGTGACCTTTCTGCTTGGAAAGGAATGAATTAATTCAGCTGCATCTCTCTGCTGTTTATTAGTTGCCCTTAGGTCCACACGAACTTTGCTCCCTCCCCTTTCTCATTAATAGGTTCAGAATAGATTTCCTTGTAAACTCTGGCTCTGGGGTTTCAGTTGCTTCATCTGTTCAGAATCTCTGAAACATCTTCTGGTTGCTGTTGTAAGCTTGCAGTGCTTTTCTGGAGAGGCAGGGTGTGAACTGACATTTCTGTTTAAATCCTGCTCAATAGAGAGTTGAACGCATTTATGGATATAAATATCGAGACAAAATTAGTGAAAATCACCCAAGATGAACGTGAAGGTGCATTTTCAACATCTTTCTGTCATTTGTGTTTAGAGGTTCTAAAAATGTGCAACTGTTAAATTGTTTGTGATGGTAGAAATGATTCCCTTCAGCCTGGATTTGTTCAACCTTTTCTTTGTAATTTCTCATGTTCTGCAAGCTGTCTTGTATTTAATGTTGGCACTGATTTATCCACGCTTCCCTCTTGTTTTCCCCATGTGGGTTNTTTTTTTGTTTGTTTGTTTGTTTTTTACTTTCAGTGTTTGATTATGGTTGTGACTTACTTTTGGAACAACACATCAGATACTGCAATTGGGGTTTTGTTGTTTTAATCAAGTGATTTATTTCATGTGAGGGGGATATTTTAATTTTTAAAATACAGCCTTAAATTTAAATATGTTGTCTTTCAGTTATGCTGGTGGCTTAGGTCCTTATTCATCAGCAGTGCAGCTTGGGAGGCAGATAAATAGACTTTGCTCTTGAATGAAGCAAGTGTTAATTCCTCTTGCCACCTGCCCCCACAAACATTTGGCTACAGCACTACAGCAAAGCCCAGGGAGCCAAGGGCCAGCCCTTCTGTCTGTGCTCTGCAGGCAGGAACCATGCCACCAACATCTTGTGAACCTGGTGATTGCACTCAGCTTTCCTCTCTGATGCTTTACTGAAAAAAAGAAAGCTTTCATGCAGCCTAGCCAGCCTTTAAAAAGAAAATAAAGCAGCAGAAACTGGCTTTTCACATTTTTTGTAGATGAACATGAATCATTTCTGTCTTGCTTCTTAACAGACCTTGACAATATTTACATTTAACTAACAATGTTTTCAATGTTTCAGTCTACTGAGTTTCTTGTTTTTTCACAATTTCTTTTAGCTGTGCTCACTCAAATGCTGATTATTTCTTATTGATCAACTGCTTTCATCTCTGCTGCTTTGTAGGAAGATTTATTAAATGAGCTTGAACATGATAAAAATTGTCAATTCCATCTATGCCAATTTCTGGAACTGGCTTCTAGATTTTTCTCAGTTCACTTCCCTTTTTCCCAATGCGTATTTAAAATACATATGTGGCTTAGAACGTTAAAAAAATAGAGTTCTGATAGGTTTTACAGACATTGTAGCCAATGGCAGTGGCTTCTGTAGCTGCCCCTTTAGCATTTTTGGAAAATGTCAGGTATAATTTGCAAGCCCAGATTATTACATACATATAACATTAAAAAATACATTTATATCCAGGACAAGTTAAAAAATGGAAGTTGATTTGGGTCTTGTTTTGCATTGCCACATACTTTTCTCAATAGCAGTTTCAGAAAAAGTCAATGACAATTCTGGGGAAAAAAAGCCCATACCTAATGGATGTGCCTTAATAACCAGGTGTTTACAGGTTTGTGGGGCTTGCCATGAAATCTCAGAGGATTTTCATTTTGCTCAGTTAATAACGACCTCTTGTCTGAAGAATTTTATAGATTACATCAAGTATTAAATACTGCTGGTAAAAAAACCAGTTTGCTAAAGCTGGCAACTGTAATAATTCCATATATGAATAATTTGCACAGAGCTCAAAAAATGTTCTGACTTGACATATTCCCATTAATTATTATTTTGCATGCTGGGTTTTGTGTATATATATATGAAAACAAAGTGTAGGTTAGTTTTTTTCCCTCCTTTCTTCCTCTCTAATGTGTTAGATGCCTTTTTACCTAATTTTAATTCTACCTAGAAGTAACAGTGAAAGATTATCTCTTTATGCAGTTCAAAGCAAACACCTGAATGTTGCTGTTTATTGTAGCTACCCTTTAACAGGCTCTCATGCCTTCAGATTGGGCTCATTACACTGTAAATGTATCTCAGAACATTGAACTGAATAATGGTGGAAAATAACGTGGCTGAGTGCAGCACTTTGGTGAAGTGATAAAGCAAATGTTAACCAGGTTCAGGAAGAAACAAAAAAACCCACTTGCATTTTACCCATCGTTGTAACAGTTGGTTGGTTCTTCTCTCAGAACCTCTCAGCCATACTCAGCTTTCTGATTTGGTGAGTCTACTTCAGATTGAAATGGCAGTTTAGTCTGGTTTTCCTCCCCCTTTGCTGCCCCCAAATGACTCAGCATCTTCCTTCTTCCTCCTTCCTGCCTGCTCCCCAGGGTGATGCTGCACCCTTTTTGGGTACTGCATCCACACAGGCTGTTCTTGGGAGCTCTCCTCCTTTTTCAGAGCTGTGTTATCATAGAATGGTTTGATTTAACAGGGGCCTTTAAAGTCCATCCAGTCCAACCCCCCTGCAGTGAGCAGGGACACTTGCAACTAGACCAGGCTGCTCAGAGCCCTGTCCTTGAATGTTTCCAGGGGTGGGGCAGCCAACACCTCTCTGGACAACCTGCTGGTGTTTCACCACCCTCATTGCAAAAAAAATCTGCCTTATATCTAGTCTAAATCTGATGTTTCAGTTTGAAACCATCACCTTTTCTCCTACCACTACAGACCCTTCTAAAAAGTTATTTTAAGCCCTTTTGAAGTATTGTAAAACCGCAGTGCAGTCTTATGGCTGGTTTTGTGTAAATCTTGTTGAATACAGAGATTGTGCGGATTAAACTTTTCAGAAATACTTGCACCTTTCCCAGTTGAGATCCCCCACTCTTTGCAGAGCTGTGGAACTGCTGGGAGCTCCATGTGCTGGTTTGCCTTTGCTGCTGCTGAGTTTGCCAGAACTTGCAGCTGGGGGTTCTCCTTGTTGCTAGCCTTGGGATGCTGTTCAGGCTGCTCAGGTAATCACTTGCCTTCCCAGCAGTGAAAATTCACCTGAATTGAGTTTCCATTTCAACAGGCCACATGTCCATCCTATAGCAGGACTGCACAAGAGGGCAGTGAGGCTCAGAAGCAAAGAGTTATAAATTTGGGGAGGATATACTGTGCTGTCCCCAAAGTGGAACTGCCTCTCCTCACCCTTTCCCTAAGCCCATGTCACCTTAGGCTTGTGCAGTAATGTCAGTCAGAGCCCCTGCTGCTGACATTTGGCTGCTCCTGAGCCCCTCTCGCTGTTTTTCTTACCTAATTTGTCCTCAGAAGCCAAACTCTGAACCTAAACCTGGCTGTAGAAGGCTGGGAAGAGTTGTGTTGGTGAGGAAGATGCCTGTATTTTGAGAGGCAGTTTTGCCTTGACTTTGTGTGCTCTGTGGTGTAGCCAGCATGATCTTTTGTGAGTGCACAGAAGGTGCTGCTCCTGTGTTAAACCTGCCAGCAGAGTCCCACTGAAGAACTGAGGGGAAGGGTTTGTGTGCAGGGCTGCTCCAGCCTGCTCCTCACAGGGGATGTCTCTGCCCACCTGCTCTGTGAGCCCTTCCTCTCCCCACCCTGGGGCTGCTCCTCCAGATCTCCTCTGCTGGACAGCTCAGCAGAGCTGTCCCTTCTTTTTCTTTTGAGGAAGGATTTGAAAGCCCCTGCCAAACACAAGTTTTGGAGTTCCATTTACAAACCCTGCACTAAACCTCTGGCCAGCCTGTGACTCCTGGAGAGCAGTTCCCCAAGTCCCGGTGCTGTGCCTGCCCTCAGCTGTGGCCACCACCCCAAACTTGTCAGTTCTCAGGTTATTTTCTGAAGGGCTGACTGTGTCAACTCCCCTTGTTTGCTTTTCCAGGCAGAGAAATAGAAGGAAAGCTGCTTAGAACTCTCTTGAACTGTTACTTACCCATGTTTACTGCCTGCTCCCATGTTCACTTCAGTTTTCAGATCCAGGCTGCTGTTAGAACATCACATCTTTTTAAACACAAAAGAAAGGAATTGGTAGAAATGCAGTCACACAACTGCTGTGAAAAGGAGCATCCAAAAAGCAACAACCTAATGGTTGAGCCTGGATAACTTGGTAAATCCTGTAATGGAACTTCTGCTTTTGCCAATATTTAGCTCTATATAGAGTCAGAAGTTCTGAAAGCAGCTGGGGTCCAAACAGGACAGTCTCCCTTGCTCTGGAGAGCGCACACTGTCTGCCACTTTAGTCATTCGGAGAGCCTGAAGGGAAATAATCGCCCTGCATGCGAACTAAAAGCGCTCAACAAAACCCCTGAAGGAGTCGAGCCACGCAGGAGCCTTTTATTGTTCCGTAATTACCGCCCTAATTGCGGTGTAAGCGGCGGGACAAACGCGCCCTCCAGTGACAGAGCGCAGCAGCAGGAGAGGCTGGAGGGCTCCTCCGGCCCGACAGACCACCGGGAGGGGAAAGGAGCATCGTTATCTTTTCAAAGAGCACTGATGAGCTTCTCAGAGCACTGCTTGTCACCGGGCTCAGCCCGTGCACTGCCGCGTTTGGTTAGAAAGGAGCTGTCGCGTTACTTGTCGGTGTGTCGTGTCATGCTAAAAAGAGATTCCTTCTCGTTAGGAATATCATTAATGACCCCCTAAATGTCTGAGTGGTGTAATGTGACAGTGTGTCGAGCGTCCTATAGGCACCAGCGATTTTCCTGTAGGAAACAAGCCGTGTTTGAGTTATTTGCATGCATCAGAAATGCGGGTTCCTCTCTGAACCTCTGCTCTCTGGGAGCCCTCTCCTGTAGTGCTGCCACAGAGAAAGTTTCACTGGAATGCTCCCATGAAGTCAGTAATTAGTTAAATGTAGTTGCTGGTAGGGCTTACAGGGAGAAAGTTGAAATTCATGTGTTAATATACAAGAATATTGTTAAAATAAACCCAAAGCAGAGCAATACACATTGGTGGCTGTTCAAAGCAGCTTTGAATCAGCCACTTTTGGCTGTTTAGGTGGAGTGTGGGTCTTAGCCAGACTCTCCTCTCCTGTAACCCCTCCTGTAATTTTGATTTTTCCTGGAAGCACTGCTGACAGGCCATTGATGTTGCTCTGCTTGTCACCTGCACTGCTTTCCCTCTGGAAAACATCCCTCTCCCTCAGCACCCAGAGCTGGTTTGCCTGGGAAGCTTCCCTGGGATTTTCATGGGAGCCATGTTCCCATCAGGGAGCAGGGGCTGTGTTGTATTGGCTCCAGTGGCTGTCAGATGTCAGGATGTGTTTGCCATGTGCATCTTCCTGCTTATTATTTGACTGAGTTTTGAAGGAGGCATTAATTGGCAATGGGACATTTTGTGAGATAATATCGCCATAAAAATAATTTTTACATGAAAGTTTTCTTTTTTTGTTGTTGTCTGCCAACAAGCCCATTTCTTTTGGGGGATATTCAGTTGCAGTTGCTTGTACTGGTCAGCAGTTATTTTTTCCTTCCTAAAGACAGATAAAAATTATGGAAATGTATTATCAGATGTCATAACTAAATATTGATATTGTGATATATTTATGGCTAAACCCCTTAAAAGTTCAAGTATTTAAACTCTCAAAGGTATGTTTTAAAAATGTTTTCTTAAAAGGAAGCCATTGCAAATAGGCATCAACTCTAAATATAAATTTCAACCATTTTGTTTGAATGTCAGAACACCAAAGGAGCTGAGCTCTTTGAAAACTGTAAAATGTCTTCACATCTCTATTTGCCTCTAGTTAATGGTGAGAAATGTCTGTGCTCTGGAGCTCATAGTACTGATACCCTCTATGAAGTATGACTACATAAAAGATACACATGTGAATTTTTGTACTTGAAAGTTTTCTTTACTGTAAGTATCATTAGATAATACTTACTGTAAACTCTGTTGTGGAAGACCTCACTCCCAGTTGAATTTCTTTTTATTTAAAATACAGTAAATTTTAAAAAAGCTTTAAAAAATATTTAAGAGAAGATACTTAATTCATCAATTATGTTTTGCAAAAAGCAGGAAGTTGCAGATGGCAAATTTTAACAGCTCTTAAAAAAATTCCCTGAACAAGAAAAAGATTGTTTGTTTGGCTTTTTTTTTAAGAATCATAGAATAGTTAGGGCTGGAAGGGACCTCTGGAGATAATCCAGTCCAACCACCTGCCAAGGCAGGCTCACCTGAGCAGGTGACACAGGAGTGTGTCCAGGTGGGTTTGGAAAGGGCCTGGAGAGGGAGACTCCACGACCTTCCTGGGTAACCTGTTCCAGTGCTCTGCCCCCCTCAGTGCAAAGAAATTCTTCATGTTGAGGTGGAACTCCTTGTGGTTTAGTTTATGGACATTTCTAAATAAAATATTTTAATGGGAGGACTATTTGTCCTTAACAAAAAAATCGTATTTTCAAGAAAATTCCAAGGCTCCCCACCTTATGGGACAGGCTGGAATTGCTATGTCAGTATAAAAGGGATTAGATTAACTACTGAGATGTATTCTACATCAGTTAATTGTTTCTGTTGTTCAAGGGCATTTCTATTAACAGAGCTCAGTGGAACAGCATCAAAATCTGAAATCAGATCAAGGCACTGGTTCAAATCCCAAACTAAAATTTACATGTCATCTTCTCATTAGATACAGATATAAATTCTAGGGGCATTCCCCACCATCTCTGCAGCTAAATGGAATTTGGTAACTCCAGGCTTGTGAAATTAGAAGGGGCTTGTCTTGGATACTGTGACATTGCTCACTGGCCATCACTTCCACTGCAGTAACTCTCTGTCATGGGTACTTCAGGGTGCCCTCAAGCAACCCCCACTTTGATAAATTCAGAAACCATTTCCAAAGCAGGCACAGAGTGGTGTTAACTCTGCATTAATGACTGAGCTGTGAGAGCTGCTTTCAGGGGAGGGTATTTTTCAGCCACCCACAGCCGTGATAGAAACCCCCAGAAGAGTGTGGGTTTATGAAATGCCACAAAATATTCTCAGTCAGTGGTGCTGTAAACTTGGGCAAGAGCAAACCAGGGCTGGGGGTTGGCTTGTCCTGCTGTGCTGATTCACAGAGCAGACCCAGGCCATCCTCCTCCCCTGCCAACACACAGCCTGCATCCCTCCTTGGATCAGGTGTAAAACTGCCAGCAGGAACTGCAATTTCATTCCAGTCTGGGTGAAAATCAGGCTGAGGAGATTGGTCAGGCTGGTTTTGTTCTCTTCATTTTCAGTCTGGAGAGCAGGTTGTCTTTTTGGTCTTTATCTCTAAGTGCTACACTGTCCATTAAGAGGTGGATTTGAGCTCCTCCCACCTCCCTCCTTTAATATCATTAATCAAGTGTTAATGTATGTTGATTACTGTTGTATTTTCTGGCTCAGATAAGTTTTCAGAGTGAAGCTGTACTTTCCCCCCATAACAATATTGATATCTCAAGTATTTTTAAAAGTTTCCTCTTCCACAGAAGTTTCAGCAATTGAAGCATCTTCGAACTTGCAACAGAATTGATTCTTCTGGGGGTGTTTTTATTTTGAATTTGTTACTACATTTCCCTGCAAATAAAATGAAAAATCACCAGGGCAGTGCAGAGTTTTGATCTGTGATTTGGGTCTGCTCTTCAGCACTGATTGGTGTCCAGCACATCACTAAAAGCAGAAAGCCACACTTGTGTGTTAGCATTTGTGCCTTAACCACATAAATATCATATACAGCAGTACCTCAGTGACAGCTGCTGAGCCCTGTAAATATTTGATCAGTTGTAGGACTTGTCAGATATTACCCATGCTAATCCTAAAAGAATTTTTTGCTTGCTGTGGAAGAGCTGCCAGGTATGTTTTTAATTCCTGGCCTTAAGAAACATTTCTACAATGTGATTTAAATATCAGTTTGGGAACAATTGCATTTGCTGAGAAATAAAATTTTTCTTTATTTTTGGTGACCACATTTATGTCAATGCAGTACCATGTTTCTTTATAAATGTTTTAACTTGTTTTTTTATTCTGACAACTTCAACTCTGCTTAATGCTTATTTCTTTCTTACTAAACTATGCTATTTATGAATTTCTTTTTTAGAACATCTGAAAGGATGCAAGTCTAGGAAAGCACTCCTCACAGAGAGAGAGGTGTTACAGCTCCCCCTCACACCTTTCTGTTCAGGGACTTTTAATCAGAATTTGTTCTCTTTGAGGTGACTTGAGGGGCTCTGTCTGAAAACTGTAGGAAACTGGTGCTACTGCAACAGGTGATGATGGGATTTTTGAAGGAGAACATTTTGGATTGGTTTTTGATTTGTTTTGTTTGGGTTTTTAATCTACTGTGTATGCACCAATATTGGGTGTTTCCAGAGCTATAGGTGAAGGTGTTCTGGTCTCCAGCTTTGCCAGTTTGCAACGAGAGGTCTGTGCTATTAATGTAAGTTATGTAGGTCAACAGTTGGAAGGTTTTGCTGGTTTTCAAGCTCAGTCTGTCCTCTTCCCCTGAAACAGGGTTTGGGGGAAAGGGGAGGGCTGGTTTTGGGCTCCAGGGAACAATGTGATCATGGCAAGCAGGGTGAGGGAGCACTGGCAGTGGGATTTCTAGAAATAAAGTTAGGGGGAAGCCAGAGTATTCCTTAAAAATTGGCAGTGGTCTCAACAGTGATCCTTGGAATGGTGAGAGAGTTTTGGATTTGGGAGTTATCATGAAGGGATAAAGGACTAGGGTATCACCTTTATTCTGGGGAAGGAATAGCATTGCCCCTGTTACATCCCTGGATGTGATGCTGGTTGTTAAGGCTGCTGAGTTGGGAGCAGGCTGTTGGAAGTGAACAGAACCAGGCAGTGAACCAAAAGTCTGATGTGGGTTTGTTCTTTATATACTTATTGCATTACACTGAGTTAAAGTCTTTGATCATGTCATTCTTCACAGTTTAAACTTTGTTAGCATATTTCTGGATGCTCACAAGAAATATCTTATGGGAGAGAGATGCAGAAGAATGACTCATCATGGAGGTTTGACTGTGTTGCAGAGATGTAACACCCACAATAATGAGTTCCAGAAGGCAATTTATCATATTTCAAGTGTTTACAATATATGTGTGTTTACACACACACAACATTTGCATACATACACACATGTAAATATGTCTTAAAATATATTTTCACAAATGTAAGATACATACATTCACATGTTTATACACAAGAATGTGGGGTAAAACATTGCTAACTTAACCAACCTAAGCCAACTCTCAACACTGGCTGGTGACACACAGAAAGAAATTTGATACAATCTGCCAAGCCCTAAGAAATCAAAGAACTTGTTCAAAAACAAACAAAATACTTGTTCTATGTAATATTTACCCAACACAGAAAGGGCTCTTTCCACAGGTGAGTGTATGGACTCTGCATGTGAGCTGGTTTTGTGTATAAAACTCCACTTACTGTTTTTCCTAGACAGTCCACAAGATGGTAGTACACCAAAGTCATGTCTCTGTGTATTATGCTGCATAAGAATTTTATTTAAAACTCATATTGGTTCACTGGCAATTCAACACACACACACACACACACAAAAAGACTGTGGGTTCAGCTAGGTTAAGTAATATATTTAGAAAGTAGATAATGCTGGAATTTATCTGGGTAACTCCTATTAATGCTTGTCATGCAGTTAAATGCATCAACTCAAAAGGCTCTGTGCATCTCTGAGATGGTTTTTGATTCTGTGCCTTTGGGAGAAAAGTTTACAGTTAAGAATTAAGTTTCAGGCACCAGATGGGACTTTGGGTCGTTACTGCCTGATTTCACTTTTTTTGTACACACAGTGTTGTCAGAGCTTTAATCAGTAAATGTTTGTGTTGATAATCTGACTTTTTACTTGATTTCTTCTCATTTCATCAAAAGCATTAAATTTCAAAATATTCATAAAATTCCCTGATACCAAGGTGGGTATGAACAATTTCATAGGGGATAACTTTGCAAATTTCTGTTGACTGCAGCTCCCACTTGTTGGGGAAACACTATGGATCACTCTGTGTGCTTACAGCTTAGATGCCTAGAAATTGTTCTGGATTGGAAGGAATGGATAAATGGAAACACCTCTGCTTTCTCTTGTTCTTCTAAATTTCCTTTCCTGTGGCTGCTTCAGCTGATTGTGGCTTTCTCATGTGATGCCAGTGAAGTCAGCCAACATTTTTTCCTGCTGCTGGGGTTGTGTCCCATGCCTGGCCTGGCTGCTGTAATTGTGCTGCCCTGTTTTGTTGATCTCCAGTGCAGCTCTCCTGACAGATCCATGCAGTGTCACTGGCTGCTGATTTTGCTTCAGATTGTCACTAGAAGAAAGGGGCCAAATTCTTTTCTTTGCAGTCTGAGCTTCTTTTGTCTTCAGGGAAACAGGGTTTGATCCTTGAGACCGTTCACAGGTGGAGAAGGAGTCCTGTGATATCAGGAATGGTGACCTGGAGACTAATTCCTGAATAATTAGAAATCCAGGTTACAGGTGCCCCCAGATTTGCAGCACCACTGTCACTTTCTGGGTCTCCACTGGGTCTGAGGGGCATTGAACTCTTTCTAACCCAGATATGGAGAAAAGGAATCCTGGGCTTGCTTTCTCCAGCAGCTTTGATTGAGGAGAAGCATGGCAGTCGTGGTGTTGGTGTGAATGGTCCCTGCTCTCCAGGCTGCCAGCTCCACTGCTGAGCTGCCAAATCCAGTTTTCCTACAGCAGCAGGTCCTACTGAGCCTTGCAAGGGTTTCCCTCTGGGGTGCTCACAGGCACTGCCTCCCTCTCAGCAACTTGCATTGACCTCAGTTCCTCCAAGCAGCTGAGCTTGCAGCTGCCCCTGCAACAAGAGCAGGGTTTGTATGGTTGGACAGGGATATGTGCTGGAGGGGAGCTTTTCCACAGCCTTTCTTGGGCTGCATGGGAGCAGCAAGAGGGTGTGCTCTGCAGGCCATTCAGTGGCAGCAAGGTTTTAAGGCTTTCAAGTGCTGGAGTTGCAGGTTTGGGAAGATGGAGTGTCTTAGTGAGCCCAAAGCCTGTGGACATGCTGCAGGGATATAATGATGGCACATACTGCTTCATGCTGATTTCTAGACCTGCCAGAATGTCTACAATTTTAAGGGAAAATGAGTAGATTGCTGATGGATAAATAGCAGTGAGACAGTAAAACTGGTTAATAAATACCAGTTTGTGTCTCTCTAAATAGGTGACAGGTGGATTAAGTGTCAGCTTCATGGATTGGGTTAGTTCAGGTGTCAGATGCTGTGTAAGCTTCCTTCCATTTCTTTGTTATTTGTTAGATGTTTTCCACTTTGATGGATCTATTAACCCACATGTTTGGCTACAACATTTGCCTGCCAAGTCTAGTTTTAAAGTAAAATAATTTTTTCCAGCAATTGAGGCATAAAATAGTCTTTAATGAAAATAGCAACAGACACTTAACTCTAGCCCTTCCAGCCAGATGTCACAATAATGTGAACCATGAAAGTGAAAAGTCACTTTTCACAGGTATCTGAAAATCTGTATTGACAGAAGGTAGTTGATATAATGTGTAATTTCACCATATCCTTAAGTACATCCTTTTGAAGACTGTGTGGTAAAACCAGCTTGGTTTTGTTAGGTTTTTTTTTATAAGCCTTGCTCCTAAATTGGGTGGCATTCCTTCCTTTTGGTTAATTTACAGTGCCAACTAGAAATGTTTTGTTCATGTTGTTGTTCAGTGAGTATGCCCCTGAGGCATATTTTGACATGCTTGACTCCCTCTGCTGCCTCATCCTGCATGGCCTTGACTGTTTGCCTGTGGCTTCCTCTGGGCCAGGTATGACACAACCTTTGCAGCTGCCACTGTGAACAGCATGTCCTGAAAGCAGCATGGTCCAAAAGAGGAGGAAATGTTCTGCTCAGGGCCAGCCTTTGAGTGCCTTTGTTGCAATCCAGTCTCTGCTCTTGCAATGGTTTTGCACACTGAAGACTTGATTTTTAATTTTTTTGTGGGGGCACTTTTACCTCACTTTTATTCATTTGTTCATTTACTTATTTAAAGACACCCAGTGCTTGCCTTCTGATCCTAGGAGCTGTATGTTCATCACCATGGTGAACAGCTGTCCTGGAAATTCAGCTATTCCACAGGATTGGGTGAAGTCAGCCTTTTCCATCATCATATGCACATGAAAGTGGTAGTCACTGGGTTGCCTGCATTTATTAATGTCTCTTCTGCCTGGATTTGTACTTGTGCTATAACTTTATCCCCTGCCAAAAAGAGGGTGATGCTTTGGGTTATTCACAACTTCCTTGAGAAAGATTTAAAATATGAGTAAAACATGAAACTGTTGCTCATCCAAGTTTGGGTGAGTTTGTTTTAATAATTACAAAGCAAAAAAACCCAACCAAATATATTGCCTTGAAATTTGAGCTGGAAAGAACTGGGTTTATTCAATTCTTGCTACAGTGCTCTTTTATGAAAATAATTTGAAATTCAAGTGATGAAAAGAACTTTATTTCTTGCTTTTATGAAACAAATAAATCCTGAGTTGGATTTATTCATTCCAAATACAGAGCTGAAGTTTGCTGTGTCATGAGATCCACGATGGCTGAGGGAAGGATTCCTGCTGGAGAAGGCTGAAGTGAAGCCTGTGGGTTTAGACAGATTAGAGTGGAACTGCAAGGTTCTCTTTTGCACCTGAGGGGAGACCTAAAGTGTAATCTCAGCAGTGATCTACTCAGTTATGTTCTTCTAATGATTAGTCTCAGCCCACTTCTGTTTTCACACTTGTTTTTTGTTGATTTGGGGGTTTCTAATGGTATTGGCATCAGGCAGATTTTGCAATTATGAAAAAACTTCAAGAGAATGGCTGGTCATTATAATAAAACTGCAGCACCCTTCCATAACTTTCTGGGGCCAAAATTCATCACTTTACCTTTGGAAATGCTTAAATCCTTTTCCATTTGGATGTGTTGTACCCTGCTGCCTCTTTCAGCAGATCAGAGGGAAAGCCTTTTGAACTTTAGGGTGACTTTCCAGCTGGGTTGTATTTAACTGATGGTTTTAATAATACAGGCAAGTTTCAGCCCCTTACTGGGATGCTGCCAGACCCCTGGATGAGGGAATATCTTGTTGCTCTTGCCTCTGCCAAGCTGTTACTAGCTCCTGTTACATCATTTCCAGAAACTCTAACTCGGTCTTGTCCTGAAATAAATGAGCATTCATTTGTCTGTTGCTCACCCTTTCTTCTGTAATGCCATTTGCAAATGGCTTTCTGGACTTGGTGGCATTTCTGGGAACATGCTTTTAGGCTTGCCTTGCTTTACTTTGTATCAGTTATTCAGCTATTACTTCATTTCCTCAGTAGAATGACTTCTGATTTGTGCACCCACAGAGTAAGATCAGGATTGCATCCTCTGTCCATAAAAGCATTTAAGAATTTCCAGTGATTTCAAATCCTTTGTGAAGTTTGACTACTGCTGAAAAATACTCTTGGGGAAAAGATGAGAATCAGTCAGTTAAATCAAAATTGGATAAAGCAGATGAAGTGTAAACACATATAACTTTTCTTTCCTGGAGGGGAAACTGGGCAAGATTAATGCTTGTCTTCCTTCATCTGGTACATTTCAGTATTTGAACAGAGCCTTGTTGTTCTGGATTTCTTTATGTCTTTGTTGTGTAACAACAATTTAGAACATGCAAGTATCTCTTTAATGTGTCTGCTCACAGTCCAGTAGTATGATCAAAAAAGTAGGTAAATAAGACTAGAAATAATCTGGAAGAAAACTGAAAACAAAACAAGGTTATATTCCTTTGTTGATTCTTGTGGTGAGAAGAGCTTCTGTTTCTCCACTACCCCACATCCTACTTACTCAAAGAATGTAAAATGAGAATAGGTTTAAAGAATAGCAAGAGAATCACTTCTTGTGTGAGGGGAAATTAAATAGAGGAGGTCTGTATAGCTTGAAGAGGAGTGAATAGAGGGGAATATGATAAAGGTGAATAAAATCACACCTGACGTGGAGAAAATGAGCAGGAATGAATCACTGGTGGGTTTTTACAATTCAGAGGAAACAGCATTTCCATGTGCAAGGCACAGTTAAATTGTGGAGCTTCCTGCTGCGTGGGTGTGAATGCAGAAATGGTCTGTGGTTGCTGCTTGCAGCCTTTCTGTGCAGTCACATCTGTCACTCTGGGGCCAGCAGGTGCCAGTTCTCAGAACCTTCCGAGGCACAGCCTTGAGAGGGCTCACCAGACCCCTCAGCCAAAGCCCTGAGCCACAGCAGGCTCCTTTCCACACAGTGCTGGAGCCTGCCACCCCTTCTAGACAGATGGAGAGTACAAAGGAGGAGCTGCTTTCTTGGGCCCATGAAGGTCCTTCTCACTTTTTCCTGCAAGACTCCCATTGGATCCTACAGGAGTTTCTTTATTACCTCTGGTGCCAATCTTAGACCTGCCAGGTTTGTCTTTTCTGGGTTTCCTGGCTGGGTTCTTCAACCCTGGATCTTCTCCAGTGAAACCAAAACCCCACCCCAGCCTCAAACCCCAACTGGTTTTGCCTTTATTGTAGCTTATACTCTTCAGGTTAAGTAGAAATGGGCCAAAGGTCATTTTCAGAGAGGCAAAATTCTGTTTCCAGTCCCCAAACATAGTGTGGTCTCCTTTCTAGGATGCACTAGCTACAGGCATGTAGATGGAATTTAAACCATGTGAACGTGGCTCCTGTTTCCTTTCTTGGAAAGCAATTTTAGTCAAAAGTGCTGTCCAGGTATTTCTTGCTCTCCCTTGATTTAAGGTCTGTGCACAAAGAGATAGTCCAGGCCTCAAGATTTGCTGCTTCTCAAAACCATCTGTTGTGACAAGGATATCATTTAGCTAATTTTGGTTTTTGTTGTGGTGATGATGATGTTAATTGTCCAAATTTTTAAATAGTTCTTCAAAACCACAGTACTTTCAATTGCCAGATTTTTGCATAAGGTTATGAAAACTGTCCAGAGAACCATGGCTTTGGGAAATATATTTTTCCCTAGGAAATAATTTTCAGTACTAAGAAATATGAAAGAAACAAAAGTATTTTGGTGCTTTGGAAATGAAAGTTCTGGAGAATTCTAGGTTTATGCTCCTGAGTCAGATTGCTGTGGTAGTAAACTATGTCCTCACCTATAATTTTAAAAATGTGTTCAGTAATCTGATCAATATACTTGGCCATATTGATCACCACATTCTGGGTCTATGAGTCTGACTTGATAACAAAGATGAAGGATATCTTTGATTTGTGCTTGGAGCTTAAAAAAGAAGAAAAAAATCTTGCTCAGTACCCCACTTCAAATAAGACATCTTTTCACAATGGAGTCCCTTGTATATATTTTATTTTTTCTTTATTTTATTTTTATCCGCTTTTAAATACAAGTTTTAATTGGAACTTCTTAAAATGGTTTTGGTGTGTCAAAACATCATGTGGAAAAACGTCACAAGAAGCAATGTACAAGGCTATTACTATTTTCCTTGTGGGTCAGGCAGAAATGTCTTTGCCAACTCTGGTTGATAAAGCCTTGCTTCACTTGACTTAATCGACTTTGTTGTACTTTTTGCTGATGTACTTTAAGGCAGTAATTATCTCTGTTTCCACAACTTCCATTTGGAGAGCAGTAGAACATGGAGAGAGTGGCCTTTGTAGGTGAGCTTAATTTTTCTTATCAGGTTCTTTGTATTATCTGGTAATATTGACTATATCAATAAATTGGGTTCTTCCTGTACAAGACAGACTTCATTATTCTGAATCTCCATAGGTTTTGACTTCAAAATCCCCTTTGGGCCTTTGCAGTTTTGTCATCATGTAAGATTTTTTTCATTTTTAATAGCCTCAAGTACTAGAAGTTGTCCCACTGAGAGAATAAAGATCTGTCCAAAAATCTGCCAACTGAAGGAGAACATTGAGGGCTTCAGCCTTACTCACTGTGATCTTTTCTAGATGCCCCTGAAGATTACCCAAGCACGAAATTGAAAATTCATCCTCCTGTTTACCTATTACTGGGCTAATTAATTTTAAGTAAAATTTAAAAAGTGCAGAGAGCCATTATTCCACAAACTCTCCCCGATGTTGCTGTCACTGTGCTTTGTGCTGGAGGGATATTGAAGTGTACAGAAAAACCTGTTTATAACAAAATACCTACAGTGTTCCACAGCACTTCTCCTTTTCACTTTGTGTGTGTGTGTGCAATTGAACTCCGGTTTCCTGAGGAAATGTGAGACTCTGCAATCATAAAAGGCATTTTGAGGGCCATAGGGAATGTGTCAGAGGACAGGATGCTCTGCTGGTTTAGTGATGTGGGCAGGAATGGAGACAGAGGCAGCAGGGGAGGGCTGGGAGGGGTGGCAGGACAGCTGTGGCACGAGCCTGAAAGGAGCAGTGGGCACCCAAAGCTGCTGGGCAGTAAGTTCTGTGGGGACATCAGCCACAGGGACATGGAAGAGCAGGCTCAATCAGCTCTGCTCTTCAGGGGGCAGCTGGTTTAAATTTGAGACATTGTGTGGGGTTTGGGGCAGTTTACCTGTGGTACAGGTGGAATGGACTCACTGAGCATGCCATTCAGGGCACACTCATTTATCTTTTCTTGGGAATAAGAGTGTGCCCTTCAGAGAGGCTTCTATTCATAGCTTTCCTGTCCTGGCAGGCCAGCCCCTACTCCGGGCAGCACAACCACAAACTGCCAGAGAATTTCTTTTTTGCCATCCCCAGCAGCAGCCAGGCTCGTCAGGGAGCTGGGGCTGTCTCAGAGCTGGCTCCAGCAGCATTCCAGGAGCTGGCACACACTGGCAGCGTGCTCTGGCAGCTGTGCTCCTCTGCACTGAGCCTGGGGCTGTTGAGACCTCGTGTGCTGTAAAAACTGAAAAGGGGAGACATACTTTTGTGAAATTCTGGAGGTTGACACTCTGTATCTGGTGCACAAAACCGGTGGGAATGAGACTGGAGGAGTCTGTAGGGTGGAAATCCATTTGGCAGCAGTCCACAGCCTTCCCTGACACCAGTTTGTACTGATGATAAATCTTGGCTCGTGGTTTTGAGTTGTTGCAAGTGCTTCTCTCTCCCTTGTCCTAACCTTGTGTATGAACTCAGTTGCTTCACCACGAAATATATTAATATCTTACTAAGGCAAATGGAGAGATGCTTCAGTTCTGTGGGTGGGTTGCCTGTAATGCTTTTGCCCTGGGGGCAGAAGCTCCTGCCCTTTCCAGAAGAGGCAGTGACAGCTCAGACATCAGTACACAGTGAGCACGCTGCTGCAAGGGTCCCTCAGGAAGGGAAATCTCTCATCTGATCTTCTTTTCCATACCTGGGTTTTTCTCTGGGTGCTGTTGGTGGAACACTGATGAATGCTCCCTTCCTTTTTGCCTGAGTTTACCTGCTTAAGCAGACCTGTGGCTGGTGCTACTTTTCACTGCTTTGAGCCAGAGAAAACAATAATAACTCAGCCTAAAAACAGGTGGCGCCAAGGCTCCAGAGAGAGAGGAGGGAAGGGGAGGCAGAGGCAAAAAGCACGTTTTGTGTCCTGGTCTCAGTGCAGAATAGACTGTAACCTGCTGCCTTTGTGAAGCAGAAATTAGATGGAGAAAATGAACTACAGAACATAGAACTGCATCTCAGTTTTAGTTTTATTCATGAAGTGCATGCTGCTAGTTTTTATTACTGCTGATAACTCCTATTTGTTTCGAATTAATGGTGCAATGAGAGATGTCTTCATAACAATAGGAATTCTAGTCTCTGCTGTTCTGTCTACAAAGGAAATCTATAGATTTAGTGGCTTGAAAGCAAAGGCATAAAAACAAGCAGGATTACACCCTGCCTGCATTAACAGCCAAGGGTTGAAGCTGCAGAGTGGGATTTTCTTCCAATGCAAAGAGCGAGTGTGCCTTGCTGTGGGTGTAAGAGCACCAGCAGCATTTGGGATCTTTGAGTGCACTGGTGAGATCATGGTTATCATAAAGGCTATTATCATGATGAGACAATTATTCAGCCTACACAGTGGGAGCCTGTGAGAACTGGCGAACTGGCTGATTCTGATTAGCACTTCTCCTTTTTTTTTTCTTTTTTT
>VZRX01021448.1:5600-29771 GCA_013398075.1 Notiomystis cincta | reverse complement strand
TTTTTTTGCTAAATAGTACGTGAGCTGTTCATTTACTGTTCACAAACACAGTTCTGGTTATGCAGTCCAAAATTTGGTTTTCATTATCTCTGTATCTGTATCCTCTGCCAAACTACACAGCTACTCAAACTGCAGTTGTACTGGATTTTGGCCTCTATAACTTGAATGTTTGTTTGTCTTTATGCAGCCTGTGAATACCCTTCAGAACACACACTGTAACATTAGAGAGCAGGTCTAAGGCTAAAAATTAAATTTGAATATTTTTGCTGCTTTTATAACCTATGTAATGTATCTTTAGAAGAGATGCATTGTCAATTACTCTGATTTCTCTAAATAGCTGTAATTTTATGTAGTGGTTTTGCAAGTTAACACCAGAAATGTAATGTCCCTGAAGAGTTCATGGAAAGTCTTGATTTTGTGTGTGCTGGAAAACTGAACATCTTAATGTTTAAGGAAAAAATGGTGCCCAAGACTCCATATGATTATAAAGTAGTTTGGGTTGGGCTGGAATGGACCTTAAAGATCATCTTGCTCTGACCCTTCTACATGGCAGGCACTGATATGAGACTGATGGGTTCCCTGGGTCTTCCTGTCAGAAAATGGGGGTTATGCTTCCCTTTTTCCTGTCAGAGGGAACTTCACCAGCCTACCACAACTTCTTGAATGTGGTGGATAATGGCTTAGGAGCTGCCAGTTCCCTCAGGACCTGCAGCTGCATCTCATCAGGTCTGTGGGCTTGTGCTCCTTCAGGTTCCTCAGATGGTGTTAGACAAGACCTTCTCCTGGAGTGGGCACTGTCCCATCCCTCCCTCACTGTCCCATCCCTCCCTCATTGTCCCATCCCTCCCTCACTGTCCCATCCCTCCCTCATTGTCCCATCCCTGCCTTTGCCTCCTGGGGCACGTGCAGTGCAGCAGGAGCATTTGTTGGTGAAAGCTGAGGCAAAAACCTTGTCAAGTACCTCAGTCTTCCCCTTGCCCTGAGCAACCTGGTTTCTTGTTTCCTTCCAGGGAAGGCCCACATTTTCCTAAGCCTTTCTTTTATCACTAACATACCTATAGAGGCTTTTCCTGTTGCACCTGATGTTCCTGGACAGGCTTAATTCTATCAGGGCTTTAAATTTCCCAGCCTGATCCCTAGCTGCTTGAACTGCTTTTGTGTCCTTCCCAGGCCACCTGTCCTTGCTTCCACCCTCTCTAGGCTTCATTTTTGTGTTTGAGTTAATCCAGGAACTCCTTGTTCACCCACTCAGACCTCCTGGTGGTTTTGCCTGGCTGCTTCTTGTTGGGATGCATTGCTTCTGAGCTTGGAGGAGGTGATCTCTGAATACAAACCAGCTTTCCTGGGTCCTTCTTCCCTCTGGAGGCTTTATCCCACCAGGCAGATCCCTGAAGAGGCCAAAGCCTGCTCTCCTTAAGACCAGGGTAGTGAGCTCACTGGCCTGAGGCTCTTGAACTGCATTTTCTCTGGAGTTCATTAATGTGCCTGTGATTTAGAGCAGACTTCTCAGCATACTCTGTAGTTCTGTATAGTTTATTGTCTTTAATTCCTCTTGATTTTTAAACTTATGGAATAAAAGTAGATTTTCCAAATTCTATTTTTGATACATAGAGAAATGCCTTTTTAAGAATTTTACACTTGACTGAATAATTCAAACACATCACTGTTCTCTTTTGCTTTGGATCTTCATTTGGAGCTCTACTTCTGATAATGTGAATTGAGAAATTCTCAATTACATTGAGAAAATACATTTCTAACTGTCAACCTTACTAAAGTATACAACACTGAAATCAGTAAAATGGTTTTGTAGTGTCTCAGTAAAGGTGAATTAGGAGCAGACTTTTGGAAGCTGGGATGGCCATGGGCAGCACAGATGTGAGAATGACAAGTGGATCCTGATATGTATTTACAGGGGGAAGTTATAAATTTTCCATTCTGGTCCCTTACATGCTGCTGCAGAGTTTCCTTATTGTTTAAAATTCTCATTTTAAAGTCACCCAGATCTGGTTGCTGCAATTGAAACTTTCTACTCCTATTACTACCCATGGCAGTAGTGGAGAGCAGACTGATTTTCTTCTGCCTTTTGTCAGGTTTTGATGGACTTGAGGGCTGTTGCCATGTTCCATCAGCCAGTTCCATCAATTTTCTTCAGGCAACAAGATGTGTTTTACAGGCCTCTGGTTGCTCTTGTTGTTTCCCAGGTCTTCCTGGCAGCAGTGGCACAGGTCAGTCCTAGTGTACTGCAGCTTTGCACATCCTAAATAGAAGAGAAAGGTGATTTCACTGAGCAGGCTGTACCTTCTGCACTCAACCTGCAAGGTTTATACCCTGCAGAGAGTGCTGAGGAACAGTCATTGCTTCTTCTCTGGCCTGTGAAAAGATTGTTTCTTCCTTATTTTCACTGAAATTTGTCTGTTTTGATTGGATTTTTTTTACCCCATGCCATTCCTCTGGTCTTACTTATCATTTTGGTCTAAAGTTTTACTCTTTCGTATGCTTCTTGTAGTTTCCTGTTTGCATTGGTAATAAACTTTTCCTGTTGCCCAAATCATTACTAAAACATTGGAGAGAAGCAAATCCAGGACAGACTCTTGCAGAACATCTATCCTTTTTGCCAAGGAATATTAATGTCTTGCTCCTGAGTTCAGGTACCAGATCCCTCTTGGATTAATCTAACAATCAGTTCATCAACACCATGTTCTTCACCTTGCTTTTGAGAATATCAGGTTCAAGTCTTGCTTTTCTCCAGTCTCCAATGCCTGTCACCTCACCATGAAATAAAATTAAATTAATTTTATACAGTTTCCTCTTGACAAATCCAGATTTATTGCAGTTCATCCCAGTAACTTCCAGCTGGGGACAGATTCAGATACAGAAGATCTCTAGGACTGCAAATTTAACCAGACCAGTGCACAATTTTATTATCTCCTGGTTTTTTGAGTTTTCTTTCTCTACCCTGTTCTTTCAAGTTTTGTACTAATTTGGTCTCTAACAGCCTTTTACTATCCTGCCTATTTTCCAGGAAGTCTCAAACCACCCTGACCCCTCCCCAAAACCAAACCCAGAACATCAAAAAACTCCAGTGGATGCAATTTTATCCTAAGCCTCTGTAATTCCTGTGTCCCAGAATGACCTGTATGGAGTTATTGTTGTTATGAAGCCTTGTTGTTAGCACCCATTTTAGTACCCTTGGAGCTGTTCTGGGCAACAGTTCTGGTATGTTTTCCTCTCTTCTGCTCTGTGAAGTCTTGATTAGTTAAAGTTTAGGTTTGTTAAACATTTTAGTGAGAATTTATTCCGTCTTTAAAAGGGGAACAGCGCCTTTATCCCCCAAACAGAATTTTCCTCCTTCTCAGCCCCTCTACAAACGAGTTTAAAATAAAACAAATCACAGGAAGAGAAATTTTTAAAATTCTAAAAAATTCAAAAAAAGAGTAATCTTTAATTTTTGTGTTATGTTTGCCTCCATTCATATGGGTTTGCCTATTTTGGGGGGAAAAATGAAGAGCCAGGAGGGCTGGAGGGATACATTCCCTCCCACCCCCTGTGTACTCTGTGTTGAGCTTACAGAAAGATCTGGGCAGGAATTGCCTCGTTCTGTTGTTCTGAAAAGGGCACTAACATTACCTGGGCTTTCAGGCATCACATCAATGCTCCTATTCTATGATAATTATAATTATTATACAGGTAAGTATTTCTTTTTTCATATGCCCACTTGCTCTTGCTAGGCCGAGAAATATAATTACTATTATTCATATTATCAATATTAATTATAATAACCAATATTAATAGCTTTTTGTGAAATGCATTAATATTATGAATATTAATAACTTTATGTGAAATTTATGAAGAAACAAAACATTTCTGAATTTTGGTAGGGGCAGTGATTTTTAAATTTATTTTTTTTTTATGAATCATTCATAGTTACCTTTCTTGCTCCAAGGGTTTCTTCCTGCAGGATTTTAGTGTTAATAGCTGGACTTTTTGTTT
Organism: Notiomystis cincta; assembly: GCA_013398075.1. Lineage (NCBI taxonomy): Eukaryota > Metazoa > Chordata > Aves > Passeriformes > Notiomystidae > Notiomystis > Notiomystis cincta. Next base: position 25,781 of record VZRX01021448.1, on the reverse strand, counting down.
GGTTTTGGTTGGGCTTTTCTTCATGTAAAATATACTTCTGTGTTTCTAAAATTACCCCAAAGGGTTTTTTATAATATTGGTTGTTTTTTAAGGGAACTGAGAATTTTCACATACAATTGTTTTAAGCATAAGCTTGTGGATTTTATGACTGGTAAATGAATTTACTTAGGAGAAAGTGAGGAAAATGTTACCTGGAAAATATGCATTTGATACCCTTCTGCCTCTTGTTATTGATTGCTAATGATTCTGCTTTTTTGCATATTTTTTTTTCCTATAAAAGTCAACTTAGTGCTGCATGGAGTGTGCAGAACACTTAAAGCACTAAAATCTCACGTGGGCATCATGGAGAGATTTTAATGATTCCCTAACTTAATTATGGAGACAATCCTTTGGGAATGAGGCAAAGATGGTCATTTCAACATAGGAAAAGGAATTATAAATAATTAAGGAATCTAATTAAATGAGTTTCTTATGCTGGAGTGGGTTGGAGTTTTCTTTTTTTGCTTTATATTTTAATTTCAAATGTTTCCTTAAAGGTTAAGAAATTGTATGTGTCCTGGCAGGGACTAATGTCTTCAGTGAAAATACTGCACTTAGTTTGGCTAAAATGGGAGTCTGCAGTGGAAGTCTGAGTGAGGAAATCTGTCCTCTGCACTTGCTGAGGGAGCCTTGGTCCAGCACTCAGAAGTGATGAGGGAACTGAAACTGCAGCTCTCCTCCTTGGCTCACATGGACCTCTTTTCCTTGTCTTAGGAATACTGCATGTTAGTAGAATTTTTTTTACATATTCAAGTAGTTCAGGGAAATTAAAAGTGGGGGAAAAAAATCACCTACCCTACAAACAAGCCAAGGAACCATTTTTCTTCCTTTCCTATCACTTCTGCATTTTTGCACCACAGAAGTTCAACAAAAAGTTATCCAGCTGGAAGTCTTGGGGCAACTGGGAAATGCTGGGAACTTCAAAGAGAGTCTTTCTTGTGACCTTTGCAGATGGGTCCTTTGTTATATGTGCTCAGCAACTTTTTATTTCAAAATAAAACAAGTAACCTGCCTGTAATGTGAGGAGTTTGGCAACAGGAAAATATGTGGGCACTGGGTCACTGCTGTTGGCAGTGGGGGAATAACCCATTTCAGAAGGTGATAAAGTACTGCCTTTGCCCAAAGTTAAAAATACTTTTCATTTTGGGACTGTGTCGTGGTAGGGAAGGTTAAATGATATTTTTATGATCACAGTACCTTGTTAAGGCAGAGAGGCCTCCTACCCCTGGACACACATTGTGCAGTCATTTACAGAAAGGCTCACTTGGTCAAAATTCCTTTTAGCCTAAAGTATGTATTTCTGACTCAAACCTACCAAAAATCAGAGGATACTCATTAAAGGGTACTGGAAAATGATCTACTAACTACGGACAAAGGTGCTGCAGCTCTTTGTGACTGGTGCCACCCCACTCTGTTTGGTAGCTTCACTTGCTTAAGCACCTTCCCTTCCTGGCACCTTTGCAGGTTCTGCAGTGGTTTTTAAGAAAAGCTTTTTGTGTAGCTTTTATGATGATGATGAGACTGCTGCTGCTCCAGAAAAGAGACAGCAGGCGGGGACTTTGTGCCGAGGAACTTGAAATACCACAAAGACATTTTCTGCTGCTGTTTTGGGTTATTTTTAAACCCCTCTGAGACAGGGAGTTTTCCATCTGAGATGAGCAGGGAATAACTTATCTTGTGTCTGTTTTGGGGGGGATGGCCTGGGAGCAGAGCTGCTGAGAGCCACCACACTCCTTGCTACCTGCTCTCCTCGTGTTGGAGGAAACCCTGCTGGGGCTCAGTGCTTGCTGGATGTGTGAGCAGATTGCTTTCGTGTGCTGGAGCAGAAGTTAGCAGATGCAGCAGTGATTAATTGACCACTCAGGGTGAAGTTTGTAGCTGAATCATAAAATCCTGATGAATGGCATTTTGTGTTTCTTTTTTTGAGGCTCACCAGGATGGGATTGATCCTCCCATCATATCACAGCCAGCGTTCAGTGCTTGTGTGGGGGAGTGTAAAACTGATACCCAACCTGCTTTTGCACTTCTTCCTTGCACTTATATACAGGGATAGCTTTTTCCCTGGCTCTGTTGGTGCCATTTGCAGGTACAGCTAACAGAATTTCCAGATGAAAACTCAGATTGGTGCCCCATTCCACTGACCTCCTGGTCACCCTGCTGGGCCTTGCAGTAGCCAGGAGAGCGTGGTGGACTAGAGAGAGAAACAAAGAAAACAGGAATCTGAGGGAAGTTAATATTCTGAATATGCAGTTTCAGAACAGCACTGAGTAGTTCCAAGTGAGGGTTGAAAACTGTGTCACTGTGATCTAGTGTCAGTCTGGGATATAACTTCTGCCCCTCAGGATGTGTGAAACCAGTTTAATGCCATTTCCTACTGATCTTTGCCAGCATCCCCAAGACACTGACACTCTACATGGGAGTTTCAGTCCTGGCTGTAGGGTGGTGTTTGAATTACAGGTGAAAAAGGTAGAAAAACGTTGGGTTTTTTTAAAGTGCATGCTTGTTACACTTTCAGTGGTTCCCAGTAAATACAGGCTTTTAGCAATATTCTGCTTGGCAGAGGACGAATGGGAAGAAAGTTTTTGGTGTGTTTGCTCAGCAACAATTTCGAGGTTATGTATCTTTCTCTTACCAGTGTTCCTTGCATTGGATAAATTTCCTGTGCTGCTCAGCAATTCCTTCCACAAACCCCCACAAAACCTATCTTGCAATTAGTGTGCCTCTATAAATAAGATACATCAGTACCTTTTCCTTAGCTGGTTATGAGTCAGGGGTGAACTCTTTACAGATGAGTTAAGCAGACGAGTTAATACTAATTTACAGATTTACAGATCTGTCTCTGCAGATGAGTTAATATTAATTTGTCACTGTGAGCTCCCTTTCTCTGAGCAGGCCTCAGACAAAATCACCCTATTCTGAAAGTCAGGGTTGGTGATCTCCAATCTCAGGTGCTTTTCAGGCTCCTGAAGTCCCTTCTCCTCTGCTGGTGCATGAGCACATTGTTTCCCTCTCCCAGCTGGTTTGCAGGAGGATTTCCCACGTTGTGTGGTGTCCTGGGACAGCTGAAGATTTATTTCCCCATTTCCCCTGTCCCTGAAGTCATGGGCTGAGTGAGCCTTGAGTCAGATTTTGAGCTGTCCAGATTGACAGTGCAAGTCTTAAAGGCAAACAAAAACCTGAAAGAGTTTTCTTTCAGTCATGCCTCCAGCTTTGAAGTTCAAATTCACAGGGGTGTCAGCCACCCTCATACTCTGAGCAAGCTGGACCACAGGAGGTGTAACTTCATCAGTTGAGCCAAAATGTGTCATCCTTGCACAGATAAATAGGAATTTTGCACTTCATTCTATGAGCTCAGAAGTGGCTGCTGCTCTGATCTTGTTTCAGCTCAGAAGGCAGCTGATGTGTCTGGAGAGGGCTTAGTGAAAAGCCTGTCCCATGATTGTTTTTCTGTGGGTGTTTTGGGGATGGTTTCAGGTTTTTTGGGGTGGTTTGGTTTAGTTTGGGAGTTTGTTGTTGTGTTGGTGGTTTGTTTGGGCTTGGGTTTTTGTTTGTTTGCCTGGTTTTGTTTTTACAACTTGTTATCATTTCTACTTAAATTTCCAGTAGGAAATTTAAGAAGGGTCATTTAAGAAGTAGTAAGCCTCTGGCCTTTACCACTGCATGCCTGAATTTGTGTCATTTCCAAAGCATTTTTAAACTCTTGGACCCTAAAGTCAAATAAGAAACAGAACATAATTCAGTACAATGCCAAATTTTATTCTGTAGATTTAACGAAGGTAAGGGCTCAGCACTGTCAAAGTGGTGTATAAAATGCAATTTAAGTATTTTCCTGTTCTTTTGTGTAGTGTCCCTTTCTGACTGTCATGTTCCCCAGTTTCTCTGGGAATTGTTATTGCCAAAACAGAATTCTGCTACAAGAAGCAGGTGGTGGGAGAAACCCAATGCAACAACACAGAAGAGCCAAACAAGCCTTAACCTTTCTTATTTTCCATTCATTTGCTACCTAGATCAGTGACCCTGATCTTCTGCATGTTTGGAAATGGGTCCATCCTATCCTGGGCATCAAATATGTGAACAGGAGCTAAAAAGTAAAAATGGATGCTAAATAAACTTTTAGGCTTCTTTTGGTTTTGTTTGTTTGTTTGATTTTAAGACAAGGCCTGCTAATCTAACTCATGAGCAGATTGATTAGACTCACTAGAAAGTTTTTTATGGTTAGCTCTTTTTTACAAAGAATTCAATTTTTTAAAATTTCTTCTGCCTAGTTTTCTCCCCAGATGTTATTTTCATGAATTGGCTTTTTATTTCCAGTAAATCTTGTTCTTTTTTTTTCTCCTTTCTCATTTCCATTGCTTTACTCAACATAATCCAAAGCAGGACAACAGTGGCATTTGTTCTGTACCAGAAAACTCATAAGTTAAGAATTTAAGAGTAGTCTAATAAGAATTTGGTTTACTTCTCTCCATGTGTTTTGCTTTCCTTTACCCTCTGCTATTTCTAGTCTACCTATAATGCTCTTTTAATCTTTGGGAAAAATATAACATGCTTTGTTTACCAGTAAAAGTCGTCATAGTGCCCTTCTAGCACTGTGTGTGGTTAGAAGCCTTTTTGGATCCATAGTGATCTGAGAAGTGTAAATATTGAATGTTTCTATGGTTTTCTATCTTACCAAAAAACCCTTAGATTTTCATAAATCTATTTTTTGGCATTTTCTCAGTAAGCCAATATTTCCGTGAGTGTATCATCTTTTTTTTTTTTTTTTTTTTTTTTTTTTTTTTTTTTTAACTAGTGCTGTGTAATTTGTTTAAAAGAACTGTGAAAGTGACAGGACTTTTTTTGCTCTACAAGCTGCTGACCAACTGATGAATTAACACCAGTAATTAAATTGAGAACATCTTTTCCTCCTATAACTTTTTGTGTTTTTTTTTTTCCAAATTCATCTCAATGTTATATGCTAATGCTGTTTTGCAGTCTCTTGAAGAGTTTTAACAGTAGGACTAGCATCTTAAACTAAACCATACTTTCAAGTTGATAAAATCACTTCCAGCCATGATTATTATGACTTTGTGAGTAGATGAAGCTAAGCAGACATTATCCTTGTGCTAACAGAAAGTATAAATTTCCCATTGTTCAAGTAAGATACAGTTTATCATTCTTTATCAGGACCCTATGGATTGTGCTGAAACACTCATTGGCATTTCATTAACTTTGTAATTAAGGGTGAAATCAAATAGCTTAATTATTTTCCTGATGTCTGAAAAGAAGCACTTAATGAAGATTTCCAGTACCCAATTCCCTTGAAGAGAATTATGACATATCTGGCATGAAAACCTTCACACTTCATCCAGCTTTCATCTGGCAGTGCCCTCTCACCTTCCAGTGAGTGGTGCCAGTTCACCATCTCCCCAAAAGCAGGAGTTGTACACACACAGTTGGTTTTCCACAGGAGTCTGAATCTTTCACTCACACTTTTTTTGTAACTTCTTTTCTCTTTGAGACTATCCCAGCCTACAACCTACACAAAATCTCCCTAGTTAGTATCTCTCCAACTATAAGGGATCTTATTTTTTTTCTTTTTTAAATCATAGCTATAGCTAAAACATAATTTCTGAAAGCCCTATCTTGAAAAGGCATTTTCTCTTTCTGAAATCTAATTCTGGAGGAGTTTGGACTCTGTAGTTCAAGCAGGGATTGTAATCCACATAATAAAAACATCTGCATGTTATGTCCAATTGATTAATTAGCTGAAAAGATCCTTGGGACGAAGCAGTCTTGGCTGACAGATAAAATCCTTCAATTTATGCATATCTCAAGGGATTGGGTGAGTTCACTTATTATCCTCATTTCTTAGCATTATTCTCATTAATAAAAGCTTGGGCTGCTTTCTACCTGCATAGAATACAACCTGTGAATAAGGTGGCACTTGGGTGTTTAAGCTGGGTATGTGCATGCTATTTTCTGTGCCAGCATTTTTAAAAGTATGCTTCAGGTATTTTAAACACCTAACCCTTGGTAATGCATTATTTGTATTTTCATTTAATGAGGTTATTTAGGCATAAATTACAGGCTAGTATGGCTAAAAGGCTTATAGGACGTCACAGGATTAGGCAGCAAGTGGTGAATGACAGCAGCATTCACTTCAGCTGTGGCTCAAATAAACTTGGTTTCCTAAGGCAAAGAGTCTTTCAAATCCAGATAGAAATGTTCTGGGAATAAGAGGGATCCAGCTCTATTGAATTTTGTTGAATCCACTTCCAGTTCTGGTTCTGCTGTATTTTCTAAGCACTTCTGTGCTAATAACTGTTCCATCAGACAGGGGAACCAATGTCAACTTTATTTTACACAGGGAGATCTGAGCTTACAGGAGGATAACTGCCAAGGTCATGCAAGCAGCTTCTAGGCTAGAAAGTAAAGCTTTGGGTGCTTTTTCTTTGTTGGTGTTTTTTTTTTTTTTTTTTTTTTTTTTTAATAGGCAGGCTTCCATTTCCCACCAAAACTTGATAGTTTGGCCAGTGTCCTCCTTGAGGTACCTGCTTCAGCCCCCAGTAATCAGCAGCCTGGCCAGCTCCTCTCTCTGGTAGGGCTCCTGTGCTGGAGCAGGGTCTCCTCACTGCTGCTCTGGGCTTCCCTGAGGAGCTGGGCCAGAATCCAGGTGCCTGCCTGAGCGTGGCCCTTGACAGCTTGCAGTGGTGCCTGGCAGGTCAAAGCACGCTCGGAGCATCCTTGGGGTGTACTCTTTGCATCTTTGGAAATGTGCTCATTCAGGTCTCTACAGAACACAGAGAAGAGGGAATTTACTGCTTCTGGTTCCAAACCAGGCATTGCCCAAGTGCAGCATTCCCCTTCCCACAGCTTCCCAAAGGCTTCAGAGGTCTGTGTGAGGCTTCAGGTGTGGAGGGGGAGTGTGGACAGGTACAGGGCGGTGTATAGGTACAGGACCTTTGGATGTACACAGAAACCTGTGGGTTTACTGCATCAGGAAGAAAAATCCCTAAGGTCACATAACTGTGGCCTCCATCCTTGAGCATTTCTTACAAATCACTCCAGAATAAAGAACTTTTTAACCTACTTTGTTAGCTTGTGAACAGGAGACAAGCAGTGCACTGTGTGCTGCCCTTTGGACAACGTGCCATACCTTCAGAGTAGTTTCTGGTTTGGAAATGTAAAAGATTATTTTTCTTCTAGCCATGTTATATGAAAACTAAAGCATGTCACTTGCTGGGCCTCAGCAACCAGAATTCAAAAAATGTCTCTCAACTTCAGGGGAAGAATATTTACAAACGTGAGAGACATCCCTGGGTTTTAAATTGCCCTGAGAAGATTCAGCCCGATTTGGCTAATTGCTCTTCAAATTTAAATCTCACTTAATTTTTACAACAGATTCTGGTTTCTTCTTTCTGGAAAGAAATGCTAGTACCATGTAAAATACACTGGCTTCTCTTGGAGAGACTTGTGGGTTTTATCTGAAAGAAATCAGAGTGCCTTAAAATGCTTCTCTTCATTACAGTGAGGCATGCTGCTAGGAACACTGGGAAAGGTTAAAAACAGCAGTCTTGAGGCAAGCTGCTGATTGTTCATATTTGTGCAGAGAAGATATGGTTCCTTATTTACTAGATGCTTGCTCTGTGTTCATCCTAGTAAAAGATCCTCCTGCAGGCCTTTAATACTGGTGCTGTTTTACCTCCCATAATGAATATTCAAAAGCTGCAGTCATTGAGGACTCAGGTGGCAAAAATAGTAAGATGATTGAAGCAAGCCTTGACATAAAAGCTTAAAAGTACATTTCCAACTACATGGAAATAGTGCTGATTTCCCTTTCTGACCACGTAAATGAACGGTGCCAGAAAAGCTCCCATGAATTAAATGCCTGTTTCACACACCAGTGTGATTGCATCTTTCTTTTCTGTATGATATGTTGTAATAAGTATGTTTAAAAAAAAAAGGGAAAAAATACAACAGGGCTTTCTGTAATCCTCTCTCAGAAAATGCATTGGAATTGAAAAAGGGGTATAAAGGACACACTGTTAAGATATGGCAATGCATGCATTGTTTTCTACATAATGCAGTCAGAGTCTCCATGGTAAAAAGAAATTATGATTTTATTTTTTTGTCACCATCAGCAGTTAACCTAAAGTAGGAGCTGCTCCATTTCATTATAGGTTAAATGGCTCACTATACAAAACCAGCTGAGAGACGTACAACACTAACACTGCCTTTTTTAAATAGGTTTTAAAAACGGGCTTGAAGATCAGTGAAGAAAAAACAAGGCAGCATATGTTATTGTCCTGGAATTTTTTTAATAGAAAGCGCTCCTTTTCAGCATTCCCCCTTCAGTGGAGTCACTTAGACACTTCCAGCTGGTGGCAGGGGATACAGCCATAACACAGCTTTCTGTGTCCCAGCTGCCTTTTGCATCACGTTAAATGCATTACCATGGCTGCACTGTTTTACAGAGGCTCAGGTGCAGAAAGGTATAGGAAGAAATCTGCAACTATGTGTTTTTGTAGTGACTGCAAGCTTCTGCAAGATATCTGAATCCTGAATGTGCTCCTGGCTCTGGTCACAGATCTCCTTCCAATCACTGGAACATTGCTGGCTAAAGGTGCCCGAGGAAATCACCTTTACAAGGGAGCGTTGTTGTAAAGGATTTTTAATGCATTATGGCTCACGCAGCATCACAGTTAAAGAAAAACAGGGATCTAGAAATAAATGCTGAGGAAGAAACTGAGAAAAAAAGAAAACACAGGAAAAGATCCCGGGATCGGAAGAAAAAGGTATCTAGATCTGTGCCAAATTCTGAACAGGGGCTCTTTTGTTTTAATTTTCTTACCTTGCAATTGAAGTATCACAGCTTGTTCTTGCCTGTAACTTGGGAGTAATTTGTTAACATTGTAAAATATCATTTGTAACCACAGCTGTGGGGTTTGCAAAGCAATTGAATGTTTAATTGGATATTAGTTGATTGCAGTGATGATGCAGAAGGTGTGCATTCATTTCCCACTTATGTTACTGTGATCTGCAAACTGTCTGTGAGTTGAAAATAGTTTGTAACCATCATGTGAGGTTTAATGCTGAGCTTTCTCATAGGTTTAATAGCAAAGCATAGCATAATAGTTTAGTCTGACATACATGTGCTTAAAAGGGATGTGTGTAGAGGAAGGTTTCTTTCTTTGTGTTGGAACTGTGTCACATGTTTGGCTTCTGAAACATCCATTTCTGGGATAACGTTACAGAAATAAGGTGTTTCAGTGTTTCTCTTTTTTCATAAGGGTGAGCTGTTTTACAGACTTGTGCTGTAACAGTCTGTTATTAACAGCTTTCTTTTGTTAGAGAAATACGTGGCTGAGATTACAGAGCCTGGTTTTTCTCTGCTGTAGATTTGTCTTAACTGCAGAAAACCCTTCAGCAAACTGGGATCTGAAAAATTCAGTAGGCACTGCATTGCTCATTGTTCAGGTCAGGAGGCTCTGTGTGATTCCAGGCTTGCAGTTTCTCTCTAATGTATGAGGCAAAATAGTTATGGTTTGTGGCATAGTGACAGATAAAGAGGCCAGCGACTTTGGCAGCTCCGAGGATGTGTCCTTATAAATGACACCTTGTGCTCTGCTCCGTAGAAATAAGGCCCTGCCACGGTTTCTTGTCTTTGCCTGTATTTTAGGATCATTTTTCAAGAACTTATCAAGGAGCCAGCTGCCTGTACAGAAACCTGGGCATGTAGTATTTCTGTGTGCCTTTGTGAAACCCCCCTAAGGGGGGGCTGGTTAATCTTCATATGCTCAGAGAAGCGGTGCATGTGCTTCCTAAACGACATGTAGATTTCCTCTAACATATGTGCATCTCCTGCTTGGGCACAGAGTCAGCATTTCCCTGCCCTTTTCTCTTTTTTTCTCTGCCATGGCAGGACTACAGTTAAGGAAAAGCACCAAGAAAGCCACTGCCTTCTGTTCTAGCGAGCACGTTAGGAGACTTCCAACATGCTGCAGTGCATTTGCTGCAGCCATCTACACTGGAGGTATTTTTTCTGGGTGAATGTATAGATCTTCTGAATCATCTTCCAGGAGAAAGGACAGTATGAAGATAAGTTTGTGCCTTTGAGGTGAATTTTGAGGCACTGCTGTCTGAAACCAGCCTGAATTAGTATAATTTTTTTGGCTGCTGTTCAGGTTCTGTACAGGTTTGTAATGTTGCTGTCAGGGTGGGTCTCCCCCCAGCTGAAAACGAGCGTGGCAGTAAGGAATTAATTGTAGGAGCTGTCCCCTCAGCCCATATTTACCTATGGCTTGTGAGCTAAAATGTACAGTCTCTCAGCCAACTCTACTCCTGCTGCAGGGAGCCCACGTTGTACTTGATGTGCTCAAGTTTAACAATAGCATGCCCAAGCAGATCCATGCACTGCCTTTGTGTGAGGCAGCTTCCTCACAGCTCAGAATTAGAACAATATAGAAGGGATGTGGCAGTGAGAGGCTCTTAATTCAGTGAGGTGAGACAATTGCTTTGTGGACAAAAATGCTTTATTGTTTATACAACACTGCTGTAGAGAGGAAATCTCTTAGCAACCAGAGTGGCACATGGATAAATACCTGCCTGTTAATCTCAAATATATGGATTTTCCTCAGTATTTTATTTCTGCATCTTAATAATGAGAGAAAATAGAGAGCTTTCTCTCCACCAAATGCTTTCTTTTGAGTCCTCCCCCCCCAGCCCCTTTGTGTCATACTGGAATTTGGTAGCTTATTCCAGTTTCTTTCTGAGTTTCCTTAGGACTCTGCAGATTCAGGACAGGTAGAGGCCCTCTCTAGTAGGAGAATGAGGCAAAACCCAGCAGTTCTTTCACTTAACTCCCATACATTTGGGCATCAGTGTTCTCATGTCAAAGACATGGTTTTATTACCCAGTACATAGGGTGTAGGAAGTCCAGTAATTGTGGTTTGCCATTTTATACTTTCCTGACTATTTAAAACATTTTCCCCCCAAATTTTCCACTATGAGTTGTGAGTCACTTCTTGTTCCTCTGCACCACCCACAAGCAAGCAGTACTCGGGGATTTTTTTGTTGATCACATGATACTGCACAAAGCTTACCCTTTGCTTAAGCAGCATGCAGAAATATCCTTTAGAGTCTTCCAATCACATTGGAACAGCAGAGAATGCTAACATTTCTGGATAATTTATACAGGAAAGAGCCCAAGGCAGCCAATGGTTAGGAAGCAAGGCTGGTGGGATCAGCCAGTGTCTCAGTCTTGTATGATACTAGCAAGAGTCATGCTGATTTATGTTCCTGTTTAGTTGGAGGATGGGAGTCTGAGGGTAATATTTCACTTCTTTTGACTGGTTAAGCAATTTACAGTGTAATGAACGTTCCTGTGAAGGCTTGCTTCAAGACTTGTATGAGAGAAATGACCTTTTTAGACACACACCCAAACCAAAAAGCCGTGTTATGTCCCATCCCCTTTAATTTCAAGGTGAGATATTTTCAAATCGCTGCGCTTCACTCTGTAGGGAGGCCGTACTTCTGTGCCCTGTGGCCCCTCCACACTCTTTCTTTGCCTGCATTCAGGACATTCCAGGCCTTTGCTGAAGCTTCTGAAAGGTTCAGAGCTTACCAGCTTAACTCAGGCAAGAGAAAGGATCTGTTTTATACAGGTTTCCCATTTATTCTGGTCAAGTTTACATTCCAGCTTCCTGCAGTTCTGCCTCTGGATGGTTTTGCAGTGCCCTCCACTGAAAATAGTTTGAGTACATCCAAGGGCAGACCTGAGCCTTTATTGGCATCACAGAACAAGCCTTAAAAATAAGTGAATAATAGAATAGCTCACTTGATCCTTGACAGTGCAGCTGTGTCCATAGTCTGGGTGGTGAAACCTAGAAATTGTTTATCCTGTAATAATGTCTGGACAGAAATTGGTTGCTTAGTCAGTGCCTTTCCTAAAATAAAGGTGAAATCTCTGAAGGGTTTTTTGTGTTCTCTGCTCAGTACGTATCAGAAGAGAAGGACAGGTCTTGGCACACAGTCAATGATTTATGTTTTATACAATATTTAGTAGGACTGAAGTGATTTCCATTTGTGTGTAGTGCTCAGGAGCTCTTGTGTTCTTTGGGAACACGGAATAATTCGATGATAATGCAAAGCCTGGCTGCTGCTGTCCCTGAGATGTTAAAGGCTGTTGCTGCCACAGGCTCTGCTGCTGCAAACTTGTGGGCAGCAGGGGAAGGAATCGATGTCAATGTCACAAATCCTGCTCATTTCATCACAAGACTCACGGTGTTTGCAGGTTTTACTTAACTCTCAGGTATGCTGGGAAATTGCCCTGCAGTTTCCTAATGGATATAAACTGAAGTGCTGTGTCAGGAATGATCAGCCTGCAGGTGTTGCAGCTGCTCCTGGGGCTCTGGGGAGCTTGTGCATCCTCTGGGCTGGGCTCTGCTGGCAGCTCCTGTGGGAGAGGTCTGGGGCTGCCCAGCCTGGCAGAGCTGGGGACACCCCAGAGGGGCACCCTCACATCCTCACTGGGAGACTCCCACTGTTTCCTCTCCCCTCGGCTCTCTCAGGGCTGTCAAATGTTTTACAGATCTCAGCCACGTGAAGGTTTTAGTGCCAATATCAATTTTCATATGCAAACAAGGCTACCAGTTACCCAGTAAAGCTTTAAACTCAGACAATAAGTGAAAATCCCCATCCCTTTTTTTTTTTTAAATTTCATTATTTTTAAACAAATTTTGATTAGAGATCTGTTTCAGAACTTCTGAACAATTGAACATAGTAGAATCTAAATAGGTTGAGTACAAGTGATTGTTCTTTCACTCATTTGTGTTAAAGCACAAACCAGTCAGATATTGCTCTAACATCTGGGAATATGACCTATGGTAAGTGAAAATATTGTGTAAATTAAGGGTCTGAAAGAAAAACTGCTAAGTCAGTGATCTTTCCTAAGTGTGAGGAAAATTTCAGTCATACCCTTGATTTTGGACATGATGCTCTGTCAGAGGCAAATCTAATGAAATAGAAAGGTATTTTTGATAGATGTCTAGGGGCACTGGTGGATAGAATATCTACTAACAATGCTGAATTCTTAGCAGCACTGAGCTGGGTGGTGAAAGAGTATTTCTATTCAGCTGGAAAAACAATTCCTTCTTTGAAGATGACCCCTAAAGGAATGAAACTATTCCATTGTGTTGTGTGGGGAGCACTTACAGCATCATTTGAAGTGGGCGCTGCTCAGTGTTACTTTGTTGTTTATAAACCCAGGAAAAGTTTTGTGGTGTTACATTTTTATTTAGTCGGGTTCAGAACATTTACCTCCTCCTCTTCACCTTCTTGATGCCTCGGGGTTGTGCTGTCACAAGGAATGGCCATTAGTCACTGTGCAAGTGTCAGTTTGGCTTCCAAGCTGTGCTGTGCCAAATGCTTCCAGCTTGTGGAGGGAGGGCCAAGCAAGGGCAGCCTCCCTGTTAGAGGGAGGAGGCTCCACGACTGGATTTACACTGGACTCTCAGGCAGTGCAGATCAATAAATACTCCTGCTACTGCCTGCTTGGAATTAACACAGAGTCTTTTATCCTTCTGGTTTTTCCACCCAGGCTGAGTTGGTTTTTTTTGGTGGGGTTTGGTTTTGGGGTTTTTTTTTAAGAGTTGAGGGAAGGGGGAAATGGGATGCTCTTGAAAGTAAAAGGAAGATTAAAGATGGTTAGTGAACAGTGATTTAAGAAGAAAAAAAATTCTTATATGATTATGAGTGTATGAATATTCAACTCTGTGCCAAAAGTCAAAACTGCTAATTTCAGGCTCTTAACTTGCCTGAATTGATGGCTTCAGGATACATACTTTGATGCTGTTCCCTTTGGGAGTTTACTGAATGTTTGTTACTGTGAGCCAAAATACTTGTCACCTAGTGGAACTGACTGAACACCTGCTAAAATTGAGTGTTAGACTCAGCCAGACCCAGTTTGACTGGAACAGGGAGCTGGGTGAGGAGGTGGGTTGAGAATTAGGCTCTTGGTGGATGTGATGGAACACATGTGGAGAGAGGAAAGAAAGACAGAAAAAGTAAAGTCGGAGTTCTAAGTTGCATTAAAAAGAAAAATTCTCAGACAAAGCCTGATGTACTCTCACAGTGCCTTGCCTGAAGTTCAGACAATAAAAGGCTGGATTTGCTGCTATTCAGGACTTTGTTCAGCTGTTTAGGCCACTGGCAGAGTGGTGTCAGGGATGTTCCAGCAGGGAGTTGCCTGGGGAGGGCAGAGCCTGGGGCTCCAGGCTCTGCTGGGCTCCAGTGCTCCCATCCAGCTGGAAGGGCCTTTCAGCACTCCATAAAGTGATCCCTCCCTGTTAGACTGGGGTGTGCTGGGGGGCTCTGCAGGAGCTGCCCCTCCCTTCAGTCCCCTAACCCAGGCTGTGCAGGGGTACCCCTGTATTTTGGAGCCAAGGTTCCTTCAGAGGATAATTCCGTGTGTGTGAGGCAAGTTAAAGGAATGCCCTCCTTTTCCAAGTCTTCACTGTCCTCCAGCCTTGCAGCTTCAGCTTTGGGCATTCTGCACATCAGGCTCTGGTGTCTCTGGGGAATGTATGGGCTCGTGTAACACTTCAAAAAAATCCTTTTCTTGTGTCTGTTGCTTGGTATGGCATTTCTGTGGAGCTCTGCTTGGCTGAGCCAGTGCTCTACAGGGTGGGTAATTACTGACCACCACAGAAGAGATCAGCTTCTCTTTTTATTTTTGACAGAGATCACTGTGTGGTGACTTGGAAGGGAAATTCAACATGATATTTCTTTAGTATCTGTTCAAGGAAGACTAATGTGGAAGGGAGAGCTAAATTGAAATAAGAAGATTGTCTTGTTAATTGAAAAGAAAATTCACTCAGGGATGTATTTTATTTTTTTATAATTCATAATTTTGCCAGTAAGTTGAAAGCTATGACAGTTTAGTAATATGAATTTGTCCCATATAAGATTTATTGCACTGAGATTTACACAAGCAGTTGCCTTTGTATTGTGTGCCAGAATTAAAACTTTGGTTTACTGTTTTAGTTGCAGAAAGACATAGGACATGTACTTCATAGTCACCTTCATCTGAAAACTTTAGACAACTACTTATGATTTTTTTAAAAAACCTGAATTATGTATTTTACCCAAAGTTTTGTTTGTTCAGCTGTGTTCTATTCACAGTTTTGGATTTCAGCTTATTGGGCAGCTGAATACTGTGCTATCACATTTTATTTATCAATTTTAAATCTCAGCTTGAGGATTCATTTAAGCATCTTTTATTTTTTCGTTGAAAAATCATACAGAGCTAGAGAGAAAAGTACAATATGGAGGGGTTCACTTCTATGTGTTTCTGATACCCTAGTCCATATTTATCCAGTTAAAATCAGTGGGGTTCTATGAAAGAAGTGGTGGTATCCCTGCCCTCTGTGAGCACCCTGATAGCTACTGAGTGCAGGCAGGAAAGGAAGGTCTGTACCTGAACAGGTACCCACTGCCCCAGCAGGGCAAGTTAGCCAGGCACAAGGTCTGCAATTATTTCATGGGTACTTTGTGACATTTCCCAGAGCCTGCTGGAGCTACCTCACCACATCTCTACCAGTGGCATTGAGCCTGATGTCTCTGGTGACCCCAGTCAGGCTCCTGGGTGTGCCTGGTGCTCCACCCGTTGAATTAATAATTTCAAATACAAAGAAAAACACCACTGTGCTCTTGTCACTTGCTTCCCCTGTGAAGAAAGAGACACCTGGTCTAGTGGAAGGTGTCCCTCCCCATGGCAGGGAGCTTAGAACTGGGTGATATTTAAGGTTCCTTCCAGCCCAAGCCATTCTGTGGTTCTGTGAATTGAATTCATGTATTCCATACTCATTTATAATACCTCTATAAATACCATTGCATAGATGAGATGCAGGTATAATGTCAATTGTTTGTATTTTTGAAAGCAGCAAAGTACATCTGCTTTTTCTGTGAAATCCTGTCAGCTCAGCTCTGAGCCACAGGCCTGTCCTTAACCCTCTGGCTGTTGCCTCTTGAAGCAAGATGCTCTTGAGTACCCAGGCTCTGCTGGAGAAAGAGAGGAGAGTCACAAGAGGAGACAGGTAGTTGAATTGTGAGTGCCAGGGAGGGATTTCCTGGAGCTGCTGAAGTGGCTGGTTTTGCATTATTGTATTTTCAGAGCAGATCCCTGAGCTCTGACAGACCATGGGCAGCCTGCAGCTGATACAAATCCAAGTGCTTGCAGGGTTCCCTGGCAGTGAGGAGAAACCAGAGGGTGTGGCACAAACACCCTCTGCACTAAGGATGGTGTGACCTGTCAAGCTGGGGATGGTGCTCTGGTCCTCAGCTGCTTGTGGGGCATCCTGGTGCTCCCATCAGCCTGAGAACCAATCCTGCTGCTCTGCAAGTACAGGATTTATACACAGCAAAACATCTGCAATGCACAGCTTTGTGTGTGCAAGGCAGGAGCTGGGGGCCAGGGATTCTGCTGGGACTGCCCACTGTGTGTTTTGCACCAGGGCATCCTGGGCTGGGTGTCCCCAGAGTGTCCCTGCTTCCCACAAGGAGTCTCCTTCTGTGTTTGGGAGCCCTTACCCTGGGAGAGGTGGGGTGGTGCTGCAAGGGGTTCAGCTCCAGAGGAACAGTTCCCTTTGCAGTGGTTCCAGTGGCTCAGCCCAACACCAGAGCTGCTGGCCAGGCTGGGTCCTTAGGGAGAATTGTCACAAAGTTGGTAATGGTGCTTTCAGANTATATATAGTTTCTTCATTTCTGTAATTTACAGTGTGATTCTGTTCCATTGCTGTCATTGATTCCTAAAGAAATTATAAATCTTGTTTTTAATGAACAGACAATTTGAAAAAGAACAAGTTGTTAGATCCAAAAGGTTATTGGTCTTTTAAAACTTGTCTCTTTTCCTTTAAAATTCTTCAAATTTACAGTATCATCAGCAATTTCTGCATCACATTCTGAGTTCACAAAGCTCAGAAAATTCCCAAGTCAGTGTGGCTGTTGATACCTAAACCTTGCAGTCAGAGCACCCTTGTTTGCATTCTGAAGAGCTTTCCTTAAAGGCAGGATAATAAAGAGAAACCATGTGACATCATCCTGTGTGTTTTCTCTAATAAGCACTATTTTACCTGCCCTATTTGTTGTTCTTAGAAGATAGAGTTGTGGAACTCACTTTCTGTTCAGCACAGTGGTTCATTTTCTGGTGAATTGTAAATGTCAGGATGCAGAATAACTTCATCACTGACTTCCTTTAGTTCAACAAGATTTTCACAGGCAGCTGGGCTGTCGTCCTTGCCTGTGTTGACTCCAGATGGGTGAACTCAAGGGTGTCCTCCCCAGCCTTCTCTGGGAACTTGCAGAAAAGCAGAGTTGTGCAATATCCATTGGATAGGTGTTGCTTCTGCCCCCCAACATGAATTTATGGGGCATTTTGCTAACAGAAGGCAAAGGTGAAGCTGAGGCACTGACTGTAGTTAGCTACAGTCACTTTCCCAGAGTTGAATGAGAGTGTCTTAATAAATACAGGCATTCAGAGCTTTAGATGAAACTCCTTCATAGGCTGAATAATTTTATTTTCTCCCACACAGCTTTTTTTCTTTCCCCCAGAATTGCATTACCAGTTTTTCTGGACCCTACTAGGGCATCTCTGAAATTGCAATCATTTTTCTTTCATTAATCACTGGCTTATTGGTGAGCATTGCAACCATCCCAGCAGCTGAATGTCCTACTGGCATGTGAGGAAATAGTGGTGTTTGAGTGCTCTCAGTAACCTGTTCTCCTGCTCCCTTTGGATTGTATGAATCTGGCAATCACCTCTGGTGCTGAGGCCAATGTTTTCATGCTCAGACTGTAGAAGAATGAGAGCAGATATTATTCAGAATAGACTGCTGGCTAGACCCCAAGGCACAGGTGGATAAGCCCAGCCAGGCTGCTCTCTATGCCCGAGGGGAAAGATGTCCCTGGAGGAGAGAGGTGTGCAGCAAGCACAAGTCAGAAAAGAGGCTCAGTCTGTGTGTGAGTGAATGCAGCATTTTCCTGAAGTGCTGAAGAAGCCTCTCTCCAAACAGGCCTCTGGTTTTGGCCAGGCAGTAGCAGACAGTGTGTTCTGGAGTGTGACTATGGATGGCTTCTACAAAACAGAACTCTGCAAAGTTAAAGCATCACATAGTGAAATATTGCTGAGAAGTGGGTGGCAAAAATTCCCTCTATTACAGTTTTACCATCTAAGCAGAAAAAACATCTTCAAGGAGAATTAGTGAACGCACTGGATACCTGCAGTCCTAGTTTTTCTTGCCACTTGATTTAATATGAAACCACCAGCACTTTGAAGCTGTTAAACATCAAAATTCTGATAACTAAAGACTGCTAGTTTTCTACCAGTTTGAAAAGATTAAAAAGATGTTGAGAGGAAAACATGTCTCATGACAGTGGGTGCACAATCAAAGTTTCTAAGTAGGGCAGCCTGAGGAGCAGCCAACGCTTTTTAACAGTTATGGGAAAGTGTATGTTTTTTGATGTTCCTATCTGATATTTTTCTGTCTACCTTTTTTTGTACTATCAGACTGTCTGTTTATGCCTAAAGAAGGCTTAAAAGATGTTTTGCACACTCAGCACACACTGCCCCCATAAAAGAGGAAAAATATGCAAACTTCCAAGTCATCCAAGCAACAAAGAATGGGAGGCTCACCACTGACTCCTCCAATTTGATCTTAAACAGTTTATTTAATTGCTGGGGTTTGTGTCCATAAAACACCTCCATGTTTTTGTTCTTGTGCATTTTAAGGATCTCTTTTCAAAGGGTGAGCGCTGGCTATCTTTCTGTTCTTGAGACAGAATATGTTTTGCATGTCTTGTGTAAAGATCATGGCTACAAAATAAGGCCTGTGCAGGGTTTATAGTTTTTTAATGACCTCCCAGCTGCTGAATGCTGTCCTGGTGTATGACCTACTGGCTGTGTCCATAGATCTCAGGAACATTTTTGCTGGTGTCTTACCAAAATTCTGGAGGAGAAATACATTTTTGTGCTTTTTGAAAAGCTTTTGATGGCGAGGCAGCATGCATGGTAACAGTTCTAATTATGGTTCTTGATATTCAGTGTAAATATCCAATTTACTTGGGTTTAGATTAATTTTTTTTAATATTATACCAAGCCTTTGATTAAAGGCTGTTTTAGAAGGACTGATCATATTAGGTAAGCTGCAGATAGAAACTCATACTGTTTTACGAAGATTTTGTAAACCTCTTTGGAATTTTTTCTGTTTCCCACCCAAAAGTTATCCAACTCCTGATTTTAGAAGTGCATGAGTTTAATCTAAAACAACCAAATGTAGTGTATTTTAAAATGTTGTATGTATCTTCTTGTTGGCCTACGTGCTTGTTATCCTTGAAGATAAACTCACTGAATTGTGGTCAAGTCAGAGGTCCAATTAGCAGAACCACTGAACATATGCAATAAATTCAGCTTGAAAGGCCACATGCACAATCTGCCTTGGGTTGGAAAGCCAAGAGATGCTGTGACCAAACAAGATCCGCAGGGAAGCTGTTCAAAATTGTAGCCCTTTGTTCCCCACAGCAAAGCTGCCCCTTTCTCCTTGTTTACTACCAAATGCAAATGAGCAAACAAGGCTGGTGCACTTTTAAAACCAGTCAGTTTGAAGGAAGATGAGAAAAAAGGAATGGAAGGATTAGAAAGAGCCTTGATGTTGAAATGGGAGCGACATTTGGATGGGAAGAGCAATGGCAGAGAGGGAAGGAGTGATTGAGGCAGCTGACCCAGAAGTTTGGGGTTATTCTGGCTGTAACGAGGTGCTGGAAGATGAACTCCTCATTCTGAGGACCTCCATATTAACTCACAATGTTTTCTCAATGCCAAGTCAGTAGATGAAGCCTGGGAGAGAAGGGAGCAGAATAGGAAGGCCAAAGAGTAAAAATTCCTGCTGTGCTGGGGCCTGTGCTCCCAGCCCTGCTGAGTTCAGGGAGGACTGCAGGTCCTCTCAGGACAGTGCTGAGGGTGCTCTGGGCAGATCAGTTCTTGGCTGATCAGATGGCCAAGGGGACACCTCTCTTCATGAGAGCATCCTCTGACTGCAAGTGAGCAGGAGGAGAGCTGCCTGCAGGGCTGTGCTGGGAGTGCAGGGCTGTGCTGGGAGTGCAGGGCTGTGC
>VZRX01021447.1:625-18403 GCA_013398075.1 Notiomystis cincta | reverse complement strand
AGGGGACAGAGCCCAGCGCCACTGCGTGCCCCTTATTTTCATTTTTCATTCATCGTCTCTGCGCCGGAATAGGCTGGGAGAGAGCGCAGACACACACACAGACACGCAGAGAGGGGTTCGAGGCAGCATCAGGGAAATCTGACTCAATCCTCCCCTTCAGCGTTTAGTGACCAACTGCTCCGATCTTCCCTGCGAAGCCCCGTTGCAGCCTGAAAGCGATGCTGTGGAGCCGAGCGGGGCTGGCGGGGACGCGTGGGTGGCGCGGGGGGGGAGCGGGCTTTGTGCGGGCAGAATGCTGCAGAGGAGCCGCGGGAGCACCCCGGCGTCCAGCCCTGCCCCGCGGGGCTGGGGCGCTCCTCAGGCTGCCACGGGAAGCTCCTGGGCTTGGTGCCTGCCGTGGGGGGCTGTTGGCAGGTGGAGCTGCCCCCCGGAGCAGCCTGCAGGGTCCCCAGGCCCTGTGCCGGGCACCACGAGATGTCCCCGGGGCTGGCACTCCCTGGAGGCTTCCCTGCAGGAGGTGTTTGCTCCTGAGCAGCAAGAGGGCCAAGCCTGGGGCTGACCCCGAGGCAGGACAGCTCCTCTGGGCCCCTCGTCCGGGAGGAAGGGAAGGAAGGATGGGGAGGATGCTGCCGCGTTGCCATGGCTCGCCTCGCCAGCCCCCCCTCCCGAGCTGCATTCTGCCCTGGCTTCCCTCCAGACCCGGATTATTCCTCTGACCAGCTGGTGCCATAACAGGACGGGGTTTGGAGGCCTCTGAAGAGGTGGGAGGCAGTGGGCAGGGGGTGAGGTGGCCGAGGCTGCAGGAGGAGAAGGGCAGAGGCCGATTGTCACCCCCAGAGCTGTGGGGTGGCTGCTGGGGGCTGTCCCTGCACCTTCCTGAGGGATCCAGCAGTGCTGGCTGCATCCTCCTGGACTTGCTGTTGTCTGGACAGGGTTGGAGCTGAGTGTGTTTGTCCCCAGAGGTGATGCCTGAGGACCAGGTCCTCCTGCTGTGTCTTGTGTTCCCTCTGTGTCCCCTCCCAGGGAGCCCCCCTGGACAATCGGCCCCTCCTGTCCTGGTGCTGGTTGGGAAAATCTCACCTGAGTATGGCAGCTCTGAGAGCACCCATCCCCAAATCTTCATCTGACCCCCAACTGCACAGACACCCATCCCCAAATCTTCATCTGACCCCCAGCTGCACAGACACCCATCCCCAAATCTTCACCTGACCCCCAACTGCACAAACACCCATCCCCAAATCTTCACCTGACCTCCCACCTCATGGACCTCTCTCCCATCCTCTCGTGCCCCTTGGATCTTCTCAGCCCCCCCAGCTTCCCCTGCCCAGCCCAGTGGTGGCTCTCCTGCAGCAGCCTGCAGTGGAGAGGAGGAGGAGGAGGAGGAGNATGCTGGAGAGCAGTGGATGAGGAGGAGGAGGAGGAGGAGGAGGCTGGTTTTACTTCACTGAACTGTCAGCAGTGAGGACAGACGGGCCCTGCTGCAGGGTGAGACCTGTGCAGCACCTGCCACCGTGCTGGGCTGGTGTGGGACACAGAGCTGAATCCCATATGGATGTGATCCCGTGCTGGATCCCCAAACCCCTGCACCCCTTCGGCCTCCCCAAAGGCTGCTCTCGCTCCAGTTGCTGCCACGGGCGGGTGGGAGAGGCGGAGGAGCCCTGGGATAAGGAAGCAGCTTGCAGAGACAGCAGGAAAACACCTTTCCCCCAGGCCAGCAGGTGATCCTCCCACGGAGCAGCCCCACCTGCACAGCCCCCCCAGAGCTGACCTGTGCCCGGTGCTTCCTGCCAGGGCCGTGCCCGGGAGCCCCAGGGCCCAGTCCTGCCTGGCCAAGGTCTGACAGTGCCCACGTGCAGCACTCACTGCCCAGTGTCACCTGTGTCCCCAGCTGGGCCTCTCCAGGGTCCAGCCCTGCCTGCTGATGACTCAGGCTCGGGTTGTGCTGCACCTGCAGGGACAGGGAGGAGGCAGGGGCAGGGCTGGGGCCGCTGCCAGCCTGGGGCACAGCCTGGGGACCTGCTGCTACCTGACCCACCCTGACTGTTTGGGGCACCTTGCAGCTGCCACCAGACCCTGCTGAGGGCACAGGGAGCCTTGGAGGGTCAGATGCTGCTTGTGGGGGGTATTCTGAGCCCATCTCAGTGCCCAGGCCTGGCAAGGGCTGTGCCAGGCAGAGAGGAAGAGGAGGCAGCGAAGGGCACAGGAACCATTGGAGGGGTGCCCATGGCATCCCCCTGCCTGCACAGGGCACAGCTGTGACCTCAGCCTGCTGCAGAAGTGGAGGAGCAGAAGATCTCTGCACCCTGTCCCCACCATGGGGGAGCAGAGCCTGAATCCAGTGGCTCCCTGGGCAGCCCATCCTCGCAATTCCCACCTTCAGGAGTCCCTGTGGTGCCACCAGCCTGGTGCGTGGGTACAGGAATGGGCAGAGCTTGGCAAAGCCTCTGCTGGGACTGCAGCTCTGTCACCAGGCTCTGCTTCACCTCTGCTGTCGCCTTAAAGGTGGAAAAGCTCAAAAAAATCTTTGTAAAATTCAGCGTTCACCATCTCAGACGCTGCAGAACAATTCCAGTCTCCAGACCACAGCCTGCACCAGGGGCTGAGAAACTCCTGCCCATATGTGACCATGGAAGGTGACCAAGAGTGACAAACCTCAGTTTGGCAGGACTGCATCCACTCACCAGGGTCTGCACGTGCAAGGTGGTTAAAAAAGCCACCAGTGGAGAGGATTTAGAGCCTTTCCCTCTTAAAAAGAAAAGAAAAAGTAAGATATTTGTCTGATTGCTCTGCACCTCTCGGAGAGAAAATGTCCCAGGAGAGATTCCCTCCTTCTTCCCACAAAATCAACACCTTTCAAAGGAGAATCATCATCATCATCATCATCATCATCATCATCATCATCATCATCCTCATCCTCGAATGGCTTTTGGTTGCAGCTGAGGAGCAGATGCTGCTCCCTCCAGCTCACGGTGTGGGGAAGGAGCTTGGCTCTGGAGAGTGCAGAAATAGAGCAGGGCTGGAGGTGCTTTAATTTGTGGGCTCCCACACACCCCAGGATGCGAGAGAACCTGGGAATGAGCACTTGGGAACACAGGAATGTGCTCACACCTGTGCTAGGGGGTCTTCTGTGGAGCCCATCAGATGGTTTGACCTTGGATCAGGGAGCAGCCAGGACCACTCAGCCACGTGCCCTCCAGCCTGTCCTGGTGTCCCTGAGGGCACAGGAGACCAGCCCAGCCTGGGTTCCCACCAAAGAACCAGATTTTGTTGGTGTTTTCCTGCGTTTTGGTTGAAGGCAGAGAAGAACCAGCTCAGAAAGTCAAGGCCACACGTGTAGGAGTGTGAGGGTCACCTCCCACTGGGGACACTGTGACACTCTGTGAGTGCTGTCCTGCTGCAGGACAGCTCTGGGCTCCTCTTGGCACCTCCAGCACCACAGCTGGGGACAGCATCTGCTGGGGGTGGAAACACCTGGAGCGAGAGGACACGTGCTGGGGAAGGGTGGTGCCTTCAGCAGGGGCCTGAAGGGCTGTGGGTGGTTGGTTCTGCTGAAACAGGGAAACTCTGTTCACCTCCCAGATCCTTGTGAAGACATGAGGAAATAGTCTGGAGTTAGCACAGAATATCCTGAGCTGGAAGGGCCCCACAAAGATGATCAGAGTTCAGCTCCTGTCCCTGCACAGGACGCCCCAAGGATGTCACCTTGTGCCTGATCCTGCAGTGAAAACCTCCTGAATTTTCCTCTTTCTCCAGGGCACTCAGAGGGTTCATGGGTGTGATCATGCATTTCATTTCCCTTTTTCACTTCTGGCTGTGTTACTCAACTTCTGCAGAGTTCAAGAGCTCCAGGTCTCCATTCTCCTCCTCCTTCCTAGGCTGTGCAGCTTTCCCAGGGCTTTGCCCAGCAGGGATAAATACGGACATCCTTCATGAGGGCAGTGCAAACAGGAAAGGAGGAATTAAACACAGGTTACCATGATGGTTGGGACTAATCCCTGGATTCCTGGGTGAGGAATGTGTCCTCCAGGAAGGCTGGGAGCTTCCAGGCAGGCATAATCCAGTGGGAAAAATGGGTGTTCAGCACTTGGGCTGCTGAAGGGGAGGTGTTTGAGACTTGTTTGGGTTCTGGGCACAGCAGTGTCCAGACTCAGATCATCCTTAGGTGTGCTGAGGGACATCAGCTGGGCTTTGTCTCCCCTCAGTGCTTTTCCAGGTGCTGGGTGGTGTTGGTGGCCATGGAGGGCTATTCCTGCCACCCTCTGGTGCATGCTGCCTGCTTTATTTGGGGATGGCACAGTGGCACCTGCAGAGCCCAGCTGGGGTGTCTGGAGGTGGGAGCGTGCTCCTGTCTGTCCAGCCGTGCTTGGATCAGTGTAACATTCACACTGGCTTGAGCAATTAGTTAATGAACCAGCACAAAAGCAGTTGCCAGGCCAACCCAAAGCCAAACATGTTTGTCTGGGAGATGCAGCCTGACAGCTTTTCAGGAGAAGTGGCACTCCAGCAAACCTCGCCGTGGATTTCCGTGATCCGGCTCTCCGGAGCTGCCCGGGGATTTGGGATCCCGAGGGGCAGGATGTGTGAGGAGAGGGAAAAGCTCCTGGCTGGGATCAGTTCCTGCCCATCCACAAAGCAGCTCCATCTTCCTGTGCCACATCAGGTGAGGTCCCAGGATGTGGCAGTGAAGGAACGTTTCTGAGAGCAGGAATTTGGGCTCCAGGAGGGAAGGGCTGGGCCATCACTGCTGGCACTGGGGTCAGCACTGCAGCTGGAGTGTCCCTGGTGCAGCACTGCCACCATCCTGCTGTCCCAGCCTGGGGTGGTGGCCTGGACAAGGCTTTACCCCTTCCACCAGAGAGGTCAGGGCTGCTCTTCAGCTTCCAGGTCTGTGCCAAAGCAGGGTAATGGCCTTGGGAACCCTAAAAAGGCTCTTGGGGAACCCCAAAATGGGTCCATCTCTTGGGGAACCCCAAAATGGAGCCATCTCCTGGGGACACAGCTTTGTTGGTGTGGGCAGCAGCAGTGGCAGGGATGCTCCCTCCTGCCCCAGCTCCAGTGGGACACATGGGGCTGTTTCTGTTCCCATGGCCAAGGCAGGGCTGGGGGAGGGCTGGGGTATAAATAATGTAGGATAAGCCTCTTGGAGGGATGGATGGGCTCAAGTCCTACTAGGGCAGCGTGTCACCTGCTTGGGGTCACCCCCATATCACCCTGAGACGAGCCTGCCTGCAGGTGGTGGGCTGGATCTCCAACGTGTCACCTGCCTGGTGGCACTTTCAGGGCCCTACTGCTCCAGGGGCTCTCCATCCACAGCAGAGAGCTGCTGCCCTGTCCGTGGGCTCTGGTGCTGGAGGAGGAGTCCAGAGCTGTCTGTATTCCTGTTATTGGGAGGAGTTGTAATTAAGATTCTTCCAGCCCAAGGAAACAGATGTGGTGTGGTAGGTCCAGACAAGCCAAGTGTTGGAGGCACTGGATGAGATGCTCGTATGGATTCTTTTCCCCCTGAAACCTGGTTTTATCTCCAAGGTGAAAAGCTTGACTGTGAGCATCACCAACTGGTATTAGATCCTAAAAATGCTGTCTGGCCAGATGTTTGAGGTCATGGACAGCAACATCTGGCCTGCTGATGTGGAACGGGAGAGCACCACTGCTGGGAGGTGGCTGCACAAGGCTTGAGAACTTCAGGGAATGGAGCTGCCACTTCCCCTGAGAGTCCAGAGCCCTGTTCCCTAAGCTGGGGTTTAATGGCTGCTGCAGGGACACCCAGGAGGGGGGAAGTTCATGGCCACATCTCCCCAAATGTGACGCCAGTCTCCAGCTTTTGCTCCAGTTTGTGCTCTTTGGCAGGACTGGAGCTCTTTGGAGGGTGTTCTGTGGATCTGCCTCTTCCCAACCCTGCCTGAGCTCTGAGCTGGCTCTGGCAGCCTGTGGAACAGCCAAAATTTGGAGCCAGATCTGACCCACAGTCAGGGCAGGAGAGGACACCGATGTAGGGAATGACTGTGCCTGGGGATCAGAGGATTGGCACCCTAAACCCACAATGCTCGGAGCAATCGCCCTCTGAAGTGCCCAGTTCCCATTTTGGGAGGCCCACCTTGGTTCCAGGGTCGGGCTGTGGATGTGACAGCACTTTCTGCAGCCAGGCAGATGCTCCCCTGCCCCGAGCATCCTCCATCCAGCCCAGCCCAGCCCCGAGCAGGAGTGGCACAGCATTCCCAGAGAGCCACAGCATCCCCTGCAGCAGCTGCTGCAGCTCAGGGGCTGGGGCAGCATTCAGGAGCCCTTTGTGGGCTCCCCATGGGAACACCATCCCCTGGGCCCTTCCTGCCTTCTGTCTGTCCTGCCTTCCTTCCCACCTTCCACAACCAGATTTGCCTTGCAGGGGCAGGAATTCTTCCTGGCTGCTGCTTTTTGCTGATCCCGTCCATGGTGCACCACCAGTGACCCCTCAGCCCTCTGTGCTTTACTGGGATGGAGGTTCTGGGGTGGGACAGAGCCTGCGGGGTGGGATGGGATGATGATGGAGCTGATGGGGTGGGATGGGATGGGATGATGATGGAGCCTGGGGGATGGGATGGGATGTTGATAGAGCTGATGGGATGGGATGGGATGGGATGATGCTGGAGCCTCGGTGCTGCCTCATAAACAGCGCTGTTGTTGCTGGATCCTCGCCCCGGGGCAGAAGCCAAATGTGAGTAATGGCAGGAAGGGGAGGGAGCGCTGGCATCACTCCTGCCCTGTGCTCCAGGGTCAGGCAAGGAGCAGGAGCAGCGCTGGGATGCAGGGGCAGCCCTTGCTGCCAGCTCCTGCCCACGGAGGACAATTCCTGGTGTGTTTGAGTGGGTGCAGGTGGGCAGCACACAGGGCACAGGCAGCAGCTCTGCCTGCCCAGTTCAGGTACCCTCCATCCCCCCTTTCCCAGCCCAGAGCTGCCCCACACCCCCTCTCCCCATGGAGAGGCCAAAGGAAGTGACCAGGGGCAGGCAGGACCCTGAAGAGGGCACCCCCAGTGCCTTCTGGGGCTGCCCCAGGCAGATTTACTGGGGAGGGTGATGGATGTGCAGTGGTAGGAATGGCATTTAGGAATGGCTGTTTGCTCCAGGTGTTGCAGCAGGACAGACAGACAGTGATGCTCAGAGGCTCCTGTTTTATCCCTGCTGGCTCTAGTGCCAACAGCTCTGCACCCTGCTGGGCTTTCCCAGGGAACCAGCACCCTTGGGGTGACCCACAGGGAAGGCTCCCAGGGCTGAGGCTGGCAGGGTGACACCTTCACACCTCTGTTTTCTAATTTGGAAACATTCCTTAACTGGCTTTTTGTTGGGCATTTCCATCCCTGTCCCTGGGACCAGGGGCTCAGAGCAAAACCCTGCAGGGTTGAAATCCAGGGGAAGATGCTGTGTGAGGATGTGGCACAGACTCTTTTCCTCAGGCTCAGCTCTGCAAGAGACAGTGATTCACACACCAGGATCAGAGGGGACCTGCAGGGTTTGTGGGGCATCTTGCTCCCCCAAAATAGATGTTTAGGGAGCACTGGGCAGGAGGGCAAGGCTTGAACCCCTCTTCCTGCAACCCACCCCAAAGGTGACATCTCTGTCCCACTGCCACCTCCTCGTGTCCCTGAACCTGCATCTCACAGGGAGCCGGCCCAGGGCAGGAGCAAGGGCTCTGTGCCTGGGAATTTGGGGGGGTCCCAGGGGTGCTGCTGTCCTGCCTGGTTGCATAAGCCCAGCAGCCATGGGAGGTGAAATGGGATTGTGAGGGATTACAAGGAACAGGCTCAGGCCGCTTGATTCTTGTTTCTAAAAGGAGCTCTTAAGCCGCTGTTGTTTTCCCAGCGCTTTGGATTAGGGCTGAACCTTGTGGGGCAGCCCCCAGGCTCCCCAAAGGGACCCCCCAACCAGCACATGCCCCCCACCAGCCTGGGGTGTGTCTGTGAGTGCCAAGCACGAGAGAAAAACAGGGTTGGGGGATGACCACCCCTGCCTGGGTACCCCAAAACCACCCCCATCCCCTCCTTCATCCCCTGTTCAGGCACAGGGTGAGTGGGGCTCAGCATGACCCTGCTCATGGGTGGGGTTTGGTGCCTCCAGTGCAGGCCCTGGGGTGCTGTAGGAGGGACACTGGGGTCTCACCCTTGCCCATGTCTCCTTTCTTCCAGAGATTATGCACGATGTGATCCGGAAAGTGAAGAAGAAGGGGGAATGGAAGGTGAGCACCGAACCTGGGGAGGGGCCAGGAGAGGAGGAGAAGGGGAGGAAGCAGGGAAGGGGGCAGGTGTGGGCAGGGTGGGGAAGGTCCTGCCATGGCCCCAGCTCCCAGGGTGCTCCCAGGGTGCTCCCAGGGTGCTCACAGGGTGCTCACAGGGTGCTGACCTGTCCCCAGGTGCTGGTGGTGGACCAGCTGAGCATGCGCATGCTCTCGTCCTGCTGCAAGATGACCGACATCATGACAGAGGGCATAACCAGTGAGTACCCCCTCCCTGCCTCCCACATTCCCTGTGGGAAGGGCCAAATCTCCCTCTGCAGCAGGGCACCTGCAAAGGCATCTCCAGGCTGGCACAGGGCGGTTGGCACAGCCCCCACCCAGCCCTATCCCACTTGGGATGGAGCCACTCCACCTCCATCGCCCATGGACGGCTCCTGGTGCCAGGCTGGTGTTCCACAGGTCCCTCCTTGCCTGCTGGGGCTGGAGCAGCCAGAACACCTTGTCTCCTGGCAGTCCTTCAGTTCGAGGAGGGGATCAGGTGTTGTTTTTTATCAGCCTGATAATTAAATAGCTCCCTGCAACACTTGGAAAGGAGAAGGAAACCCCAGGCTGGGTGTTGGGAGGTGTTTGGAGCAGTGGGGTTTGTCTGGGTGCAGCCAGAGCTTCACCTCCAGGTGGTCTCCTCCAGCAGGGGGATGTGAGAATAAACCAAGGGAACAGGAGCACAGACAGATCCATGGCCCTGGGACCTGGCCAGGTGCCCACACCCACAGCTCCAGCAGGGGCCATGGGGCTGGGATGGGGTGGGTGGGGGTGCCCCAGCTCCTGCATGGGCAGGGGCGAGTGGCTGGGAGTGTTTGGGACATGATGGGGTTGGCACAGCTGGTCCTGGGCTGCCATGGGGTATCCAACATCCCTGGGGTGTCCAACAGCCCCTCGTGGCTGCGTGCCCTGCCCACCCCCTCCCTGCCATGATCCCTGTTTTCCCCCCAAGTTGTGGAAGACATCAACAAGCGCCGGGAGCCACTGCCCAGCCTGGAGGCCGTGTATCTCATCACCCCCTCCGAGAAGGTGAGTACAGTGTGGGACAGGGGACAGGGCCTCTGGCCAGGGTGAGGTGCTGGGATGGGCAGCTGTGCCCGTGGGAAGCATCCTGGCTCCAGTGAGGCCCATGGTGGCAGCAGGGTGATGGGATGGAAGTACAGAGCTTGCCCTGAGCCAGGAGGGAGGCCCACAGTGCCATCCTGCCCAGCCCAGCTGCTCCCTCTCTCTTCCAGTCCATCCACTCCCTCATCAACGACTTCAAGGATCCCCCCACCTCCAAGTACAGAGCTGCCCACGTCTTCTTCACTGACTGTGAGTACCTGGAGGCGAGGGACAGTCACTGGAACGGTGCCAGCAGGTGGGGATGGGTCTGGGATGGAGAGATGCTGAGCACCACCCTCCTCCTCCTGCTCCCCTTGCAGCCTGTCCTGACACCCTGTTCAACGAGCTGGTGAAATCCCGCGCCGCCAAGGTCATCAAAACCCTGACGGAGATCAACATTGCCTTCCTCCCCTCCGAGTCCCAGGTGAGGCTGGGCTGGGTGGGACAGGGCGTGGGACAGCCAGGGGTGCTCCAGGTCCCTCTCCAGCCCGTCAGGGTTTGTGTAACAGCCTTGCCCCCCAGCTGGCTCCTCGGCTCTGCCTCCCTGTCTCCTTAATTACGGCCCGGGCTGATCCCACGGGGGATTTAGCGGGTGCTGTGCCTTGGCCCCGTGCCCACAGCTGTGCTGGCCAGCTCTGCCACCAGCCCAGCCACCAGCCAAGGACATCAGGGAGCTGGCCCCATGCCATCTGCCCCTGCTGGGGACAAAGGGACCAGGGGGCAGACAGTGCCAGACCTGCTTGGTGCCATTAACCCTTCAGTTCCTAGGGAGAGACCTCTTGGCATCTTCATCTTGGTTTTCACTGGGGCAGAGCTGGGAAACAATGTGTTTCTGCTTGTTCCCAGGTCTCTGTTTCCCTGCCTGGGAGCAGGTGACTGCTGAGGACAGGGGTTCTCCTGCCTCCTCTGCTCAGCTGGGAGGGACATGTGGATAGGGATCCTACCCTGGAGCTGAGGTCCAGGGAGCTGGAAATTCTGAAGGATGCCCTGAGCATCACTGAGCTCCAGCTGCCTGGTCCCAGGCTTGGCTGGCTCCATCTGGGGATAAATCTGGTTTCCAAACCCTGCTGGGGTAGGGCTGCTCTCCTGCAGACATCCCCTCTGACCTCCCTCCCTCTGCACCCTCAGGTTTATTCTCTGGATTCGGCTGACTCCTTCCAAAGCTTTTACAGCCCACACAAGGCCCAGATGAAGAACCCGATCCTGGAGCGCCTGGCAGAGCAGATTGCCACGCTCTGTGCCACCCTGAAGGAGTACCCGGCCGTGCGGTACCGCGGGTAAGGGCAGCGCGGGGCTGGGGGAGTCCGTGCTGTGTCCAGTGCTGGTCAGGCCGTGGGCAGGGACAGACAGACATCTGTGCTCAGTGTAACAGGCTCACTCGATGCTCTGGGGAGCTGAGGGTGTTGGGATCCTGAAATCTAAGGGGCACCCAGGCGAAGTGCAGCTTGTGGAGGAGAGGTGCAGCAAAACCTCCTGAGGTCCCTCCTCTCCCACGAGCTGAGGGTGTTGCACAGGGAAGCGAACATCTCCTCCCCATCCCGTGCCCTGTGGGGCTGACCTGTCCCCCTGCCTCCCCCAGGGATTACAAGGACAATGCCATGCTGGCACAGCTCATCCAGGACAAGCTGGACGCCTACAAGGCTGATGACCCCACCATGGGCGAGGTGAGCAGTGCGGGCAGTGCTGGGGGTGACACTTCACCCCTAAAGCCCTGCCCGAGCTGTGCCCTGTGGCAGCCACAGACCCTGAGTGGGGACCCCAGAACAATCCCCTGTGGGGCTGAGGGAGCCCCCACCCAGTGCTGATGGCTCTGCTGTGTCCGCAGGGTCCGGACAAGGCTCGCTCCCAGCTCCTCATCCTGGACCGAGGCTTTGACCCCGCGTCCCCCGTGCTGCACGAGCTGACCTTCCAGGCCATGAGCTACGACCTGCTGCCCATCGAGAACGATGTCTACAAGTGAGTGCAGTGCTGCAGTCCCCACCAGCCGTGTGACACTCCTGAGGCCAGTCCTGGAGCAGGACTTGGGAGCTCAGCATCCCTCCATCCATCACAAGTCATCCATTGGGAGACTCTAGGCAGGGCTGATGGGCAGGGATGATGCAAAATAGGCTTTTCCAGCCTTCAGCCCTCGACCCCTTCCCAACATTTAGGAGTTGAAGGGCTACAAGAAGGGAAGAGGTCAATCCCAGTTGAAATAACTTCACTTTGCTACTGGCACAGCCACAAAAAGCCCCCAGGTCCCCCCACAGCCCCCACCTCCCTAAGCCCAGCAGTGAGGGGACTGCATGTGCCCTCAGCCCCATCCCCACCCTGACATCCCTGCCCTCACCCAGGTATGAGACGAGTGGCATTGGCGAGGCTCGGATCAAGGAGGTTCTCCTGGACGAGGATGACGACCTGTGGGTCACCCTGCGCCACAAACACATCGCCGAGGTGTCCCAGTGAGTGTCCCTGGGGCTGCTTTGCTGGCTGGGTGGGACACTGGCTTGGCACTGCCCATACCCACCCTGCTGTGAGGGTCCACTCCGTGCTCACAGCTCTGCCCTCCTCCTCTCCCCAGGGAGGTGACCCGGTCCCTGAAGGAGTTTTCTTCCAGCAAGAGGATGAACACGGGTGACAAGGTGACCTGATGCATCCACCGAGCTGGGGACGGGCTCAGCCATGGGCTGGCACATGGAGGGGTCTCCTGGGGGCACTTTGCAAAGGAGGAATGGTGGTCCTGGCCAGGGGAGATGGCTGTGGGGTGCCAGCCCTACACGTGGGGCTGGAAAATGGGGTGCTTTGGGAGAGCTCTGCACCCAGGGATCAGTTTGCCCCCAGCACGGGGTCCATGCACCCTCCACAGCAGCTGCTCTATCCTTGTTCCGAGTTGGTGGCAGTGAGGGGACCCTGGTGGCAGGTAGGATGTAAAAGTGGCCAGGAGCTGAAAGGAAAGCTGAGCCCCAGCCAGGCACACAGGGATCCCAGAGGAAGCTCCTCAGGGGATTTCTCCCCACTGTACCCCAGTTTGCAGAGCTGCAGACCCCCCCTGCCTCTCAGCTTCAGGGGAAGAGACCTGGCAGTGACACATCAGGTGTCACCAAACCCCCACAGGGGACTCACGTGGGGACAGAAGTCCTTGGCAGGATCATCCCCTCTCTGCTGGGGGATGGTCCCTAGGTCCTTGAGGGTGAGTGACCATGTCCCCTTCCCTCACAGACCACCATGAGAGACCTGTCCCAGATGCTGAAGAAGATGCCACAGTACCAGAAGGAGCTCAGCAAGGTATGAGGAGGGGACACTGTGTGTTCAGTGACTGAGCCCACCTGGGGAGCAGGAGGTGGCAGCTCTCGCTGGAGGGTCCCTGGCCATGGGTGGGGGCACAGGGACCCTCAGTTGCTGCCAGCACTGCAGAGGTGACCACTCTTGTGTCCCCAGTACTCCACCCACCTGCACCTGGCTGAGGACTGCATGAAGCACTACCAGGGCACTGTGGACAAGCTCTGCCGAGTTGAACAGGTACCAAACAAGTCCTGCAGCCCCACATTCCCACAGGAACATCGGGGGCTGCAGCTCCACCCTCCCAGGATGGGGGTGACGAGCACTGTTCCCTGCAGGACCTGGCCATGGGCACCGACGCTGAAGGTGAGAAGATCAAGGACCCAATGAGGGCTATTGTCCCCATCCTGCTGGATGGCAATGTCAGCACCTATGACAAGATCCGCATCATCTTGCTCTACATCTTCCTGAAGAATGGTGAGGAGGGCACCTGGGCAGGGGCAGGGGCAGCCAGATCCAGCTTTGGCCAGGAGGGTCCAGCTGGGAAAAGCCAGCCTTGCCTCCCTGACCGGGCTGAGTGTCCTAAGGTGGCAGCAGAGGGGCTGTGCCCCCTTGGTGAGATGTTCCTGAGGAGAACTCCCTGTTGCATTCGCAGGAATCACCGAGGAGAACCTGAACAAGCTGATCCAGCACGCTCAGATCCCGGCAGAGGACAGCGAGATCATCACCAACATGGCCCACCTCGGGGTGCCCATCATCACAGATGTGAGTGTGCTCCTCCTACTGCCCCCAGCCTCCTCTCTGGCAGCCCTGGGGTGGCCTCGGGGTGTCCCTGTCCCTGCCCTGTCTCAGGCTGTCCCTGTGCTCTCCTTGCCCAGTCCACGCTGCGCCGCCGCAGCAAGCCGGAGCGCAAGGAGCGCATCAGCGAGCAGACCTACCAGCTGTCCCGGTGGACCCCGGTGATCAAGGACATCATGGAGGTGAGCCAGCCAGGACAGGGCTGGGGGACAGGGCAGGGGATTCCAGAGCCACCCAGGAAGGGACCTGCAGAGAGCTGGATGCTCCCCCAGCCCGAACCCCGACACCTCTCTGGGCACGTGTCCTCCAGGCTGCTCCCTGCCTGGGATTGCAGCACGGCTGGGATGTTTTGGGAGGCTTTCCAGGCTGCCACGAGTGTGCTGGCCCCAGCTGGAATGCAGAGAATCACAGAATGTGCTGAGTTGGAAGGGATGGCAAGGATCATCCCTGGGCTGGGCAGCTCCCAGCCCTGCCCAGCCCCCCCAACAACCCCCCCCTGTCCATCCCTGGCAGCGCTGTCCAAGCTCTCCTGGAGCTCTGGCAGCCTCGGGCCGTGCCCATTCCCTGGGGAGCCTGGGCAGTGCCAGCACCCTCTGGGGGAAGAACCTTTCCCTGAGCTCCAGCCTGAGCCTGCCCTGGCCCAGCTCCAGCCATTCCCTGGGTGCTGTCCCTGGTCACCACAGAGCAGAGCTGGGAGCTGCCCCTTCTCTCTCCCTCACGAGGAAGTTTTGGACTGCAGTGAGGTCTCCCTTCAGTCTTCACAGCACAAATCAGGCCTGCCCAGCATCCCTGCAATACAAATGCAGTAACAAACTGGCTGGTTGTGTGTGTGTCCAACCAAGGCCACCAAGGCAGGGTGGCCTTGTGGCAGCCTTGCCCATGTCCCAGCAGAGCCAAGGGATAGACATAGCTCTGTACAACTGTGCTTGTACCCTCAGGAGCTCTGCCTTTGGATAGCCCTGGGCAGTTCAGTGCTGCCTCTGCCCTCAGACCAGCAGAGCCACAGTTCTCTCAGGTCCCAAAAGCACAGAGCTCATGTTTTCCTTTGTCACAACTCCCCCGGGGTGGCTGCACCCCCGGGACACCCCTCAGCCTCACCCCCAGGACAGAGGGGCCTGCCCAGGGTCTCCCAGGTGGCACTGACCTTTGCCACTGGTGAAGCAGCAGCGGGTCCCTCATGCTGGAGGGGGATCACAGGGCTGAAAGCTCCAGCTCAGCTCCTGCTCCTGAGCTTACCAGGAGGGGAATGCTGGGCACAGCCCTCCCGAGGGGCTGTGGGGCCAGGGGCTGTGCCTGGCTCCTCGCTGACCCCGGGCTTGTGGCTGTCTGCCCTCAGGATGCCATCGATGACAAGCTGGACACCAAGCACTACCCGTACATCTCCACCCGCTCCTCCGCCTCCTTCAGCACCACTGCCGTCAGGTGAGTGTCCCCTGCTCCCCGTCCACCCCCTCCGGGACCTCTGTCAGCATCCATCCCATGCCAGCCCAGGGGCTGGATCCAGCAGCAGGTCTGGAAGCTGCTCTGAGAGCATTCAGGCATCCTGTGCCTCAGTTTCCCCTGAGGCACTTCATGTCTTCATTCCCCTGAGGCGCCCCAGGTCTCCATTTCCCTTTGGGCATCCCATTCCTCAGTTTCCCTCCAGACAGCTTGTGCCTCTGTATCCCTTTAGGAATCCCTTGTCTGAGTTCCCTTCAGGCATCCTGTGCCTCACTTTCCCCCCTTGTGACAGTGAGCAGCACTCGTGTCTGGAGCACTGGACTTGACCTGCTGCAGCAGCAATGTCTGTGTGATTTAATTAAGATGTGGTGCCTTGTCCTTCACCCTCCTCTTCCTCTCCTCAGTGCCCGCTACGGCCACTGGCACAAGAACAAGGCCCCGGGCGAGTACAGGAGCGGCCCCCGCCTCATCATCTTCATCCTGGGCGGGGTGAGCATGAACGAGATGCGCTGCGCCTACGAGGTGACACAAGCCAGCGGCAAGTGGGAGGTGCTAATAGGTGAGTGGTGGCCCCGGGGCTGGCCCCTCCCACTGGCTGCTCATCCCACGCTCCATCCCGCAAATTCCTGGCTCCAGACGACTGCGGGAGCTGGAACTCTGCGGAAAGGTTTTCTCCAAACATCTGTTGTCACCCCTGTGCGTCCCTCTCTTCCCCATCGGGGTTGCGTCACTCCAAACATCCTCATTTTTGCTTCCATTTTCTCTTCTCCCTGGCTGGTTTTGTCTGAGCAGGGCTGGGTGAGAGGGGAGGAGGTTTGGCAGCTCGGATGCTCCTGTTCCTGTTGGGTTTTGGGGTCATTACAGGAAAAAAAGAGCAAAATAAAGAGGGGTGCAAACAGGAGCTACATTTTTCAGTTGCACAGGACATGCTCCAGGTCAGCTCCTCTCTCTGCTCACAGGGGAGCTGTGAGTCAGGCACAGAGGACACAGTGGAAGCTGTACCAGGTGTTAGCAAGGAGCTGTTAGGTCCCCTAAAATCCTCTGGGAAGCACAGCTGGGATACACACCTTACAGGGCACAGACAGACAGCGCTCATTGTCTCATCTGATCCCTGGATTCTTGCCCAGGATGTCTGGTGGAGCCTGTCCTTGGCATCTCTTCTGCTCCTTGGAGCAGCATCCCGGTCTCCATCACTTGCTGCCCCAGCTGTGTCCCGCTGTCACCGGACACCCATCCCAGCTCCACCCCGCCCATCACCCATCTCATCCCGCCTCCCTCCGGGGTCCATCCCCTGCATGCGCCTGCGGAGCTCCGGCCTTCGCCTGCGTCCTTCCTCTTCCTGCCCCCAAAAGCAGCTGGTGGTGATTGTGGCGTGGGGGAGCCTCGGCGCGGCCGTCAGCCCTGCTCTGTTCTCCTGCAGGTTCTACTCACATTCTCACTCCCACCAAATTTCTCATGGACCTGAGGCACCCCGACTTCAGGGACTCCACTAGGGTATCATTTGAGGATCAGGCTCCAGCAATGGAGTGAGCCAAAGAAACCAAGTAAAGGCAGCTTATTAATGAAAAAGAAACTCTTCCTCCCCGAAGGGTTTTCTTTGATTCTTCGGTTCCTCCTTTCTTTAATCGTTGTTTTGGGTTTTGTCGGGTTCTCCGATGAGAAAATGCTTGCGGTTCCTCCGACCAGGTGGAAAAGCATCCGGCGTCGCTCATCACCCCTCAGCCATGTCCCCTGGCCGGCTCCTTCATGCCATGAGTTCCCCCTCGCCAGGGCCCGAGGGAGCAGGGCCCTGCCTGCCCCACAGGGGCGTCCCAGGGCCGGGCAGGGGGACGGAGCTCCCGGGATGCTGCCCTGGGAGCGGCTGGAGCGGGGCTGGGAGA
Source organism: Notiomystis cincta (assembly GCA_013398075.1). Taxonomy (NCBI): domain Eukaryota; kingdom Metazoa; phylum Chordata; class Aves; order Passeriformes; family Notiomystidae; genus Notiomystis; species Notiomystis cincta. The sequence goes on along the minus strand of VZRX01021447.1, from coordinate 1,676 downwards.
GAGGGGCCGCAGTGGAGAGCCCAGCACTCGTCCTGGTCCATCCCCACAGACTGAGCACTGCTGGGACCCCCCAGCTCTGGGCTGCCCTGGGGCTGGAATCCCACTCAGCTCAGGTTTGCTCATGGATAGGCAGGAGCCTCCCGACGTTGCAGACCCACAAACTGTGCTCTGGGGTTCAGCTGCTGCTGGTTTCACCAGTGAGTGCCACCCTGGCCTCCCCTGTGTGCTGCTCCTGGGGTGCCAGGGTGGCTGTGGGGCTGAGCCAGCGTGGGCAGTGCAATGGGAGCCCCACTGGCACCGTGCTGGGGATCCCCCCGAGCAGGGGGCAGCAGAAGGCGAGAGCCCTTGTCTTCCTTGTCCCCCCCACCCCTCCCAGCCACCTCTCTGTCCCCAGGATGCTCTGTGTGGGTCGGGGGACCTGGGGAAGGTCCCTCCCTGCCCACTGTTCTCCACATGTCCCACCCCTGCACCCCACCAGTGCCTCCTGCATCCCCCGTCCCGGAGTGACCCCAGTGCCACAACCGCCCTGCACCCGCACCTCGCAGCCCCCCTCATCCCTCCAGCTCCATCCCTCGCCTCCATTCCTCCTCTCCGTCCTTTTTTCCGTTCTCCACGCCTCCACAACCTCCCCCCGTCCCCATAGACCGCATTTCCTCGCAAGCATTTCCAGCGGCGCGGGGCCGGCGCCGCCAGGTAAGGGGCACCCGGGACAGCGGGGACAGCGGGGACAGCGGCCGGGGCGCAGCGGNAAGAGAAAAAGGAAAAAAAATTCTATATATTTGTAGCTGCAGCTGTGGGAAGCGCCCAGGAGCTCATTGCTGAGGAACCATCTGCCCATTGCTAGTGAATATGGTGGGATAAATGACAGAAAAACACATTTTTGGGGGGAATTCTCCTCACTGGGGTCTTGTGTGGATGGGAGGACAGATGGACAGACACCTCACACCAGTCCAGCTGCTGTTCAGGTGGCACCAGGCTGGGACCACCATCTGTCCCATGGCTTTTGGGGTGGTGGGTGCTCCTGCCAGATGTGCATGCCAACCTCTGGCTG
>VZRX01021446.1:23212-37325 GCA_013398075.1 Notiomystis cincta | reverse complement strand
CTGTGAGCTTCACCTCAGTCAGACCCAACACACTGTTATGAGCTATCCATGTTACATTATAGTGAAACTGCTGGTCCAAAACAGCTGAAGTCTATGGAATCAGAAAGGACCATGGCTGGAAAACTGCCTTGAGGTGTTTTAGTAATAAACCATTCCCATGCATGACTTTAGCCTGAGACAAGAGATTCCTAATACCCTCTCTAAGGGAAAACTTTCACCCAATTCTGAATTTTCATGTGGGAATTAAGAACTGGCTCCAGGCTACCTCATCCTGTGACATGAAGACCTGTAGGTAAAGCCACAGAAGATCTTGAGCACCTAATTGCAACTCCAGGTGTAGGAGCGTGGGAAAGAAGCCTTAAGAAACTGAGGGAGAGGTGTGCATGTCTCCTAGATCCACATCTATTGGGCAGGTACCCTCTGCTGAGCTGGGAGATCTGCTACTGGTGATCACTATGACTTGGAGATGGGTTTCTGGACCAGAAAGGAAAAGCCTGAGAATCTCACTGGTGCCTAAAGACCTGATATAAGTAGCTTTTCTGGGCATGCCATGTGTAGATGAAAATGGTGAAGTATTTTCTCAGTTTCAAGAGAGCATGAAAAGAGTCTTTAGCTTAGCCCTTCTTTGAGGATGCAGACCAGGTTTTTCTTTATAACTAGCAGGCCTTGGAACAAAATCCTTTCCCAGGGCTGCCAGGCTGGCTTTCAATCCCCTCTGTTTGATTGAAAATCAGTTTCACCAAAGTGTGACACTCTGTCTAATAATGAAGCCAGCCACTCTTCTACAATTTCCTTGAGAGGCTGAATCTATTGATTTAAGAGTACTGAAATAAAGCATGGCAAAGATTTCTTGAACAAAGGACTTCTTCATTTGTTGATTAAAGAAAGTCCATTATGCTCTGTTTGTTCATTTATTTACATGTTTCTGCTCCCCAAACTTCCTCAGCAGTTGCAAGTCTTCCAGCTGGTGTTCATCACACTATTTGAATTATTGCACTTCTTACTGGGAGATATAAAACTATCTCCACATATTTGCTCTGGAAAACAGCCTCTCCCTTCTCTCCAGCAGCAGCTCTTCCAAAGGACATAAAGGATTGGTGGAGCTGTAGTGAAGGAGAAGGGGAACATCAGTACACAAGCCATGGAAAATAGCCCCATAGGACAGTCTTTCTGCTGCTGCAGGATTAGTCACTACAAAATAGTCTGATTGTTTTGTATCTTCCTCTAGAAAACATTGCAAGTCTTTTAATTTTATGACAAGCATATATTGGGCTATTTTCTTCTTATGACTGATAATGTGGTGGAAGAGAGCCTTAAATGAGGACACAGAAGACAGTGCAGGACCTTCAGTGAGATGAAATAAACCATGTGTTTCAGTGTTTATAGTGGAGGGTATACTGCCAATGTTTGTCAAAGCAGAATTCATATCAGGAGATGCTGTGCACTCAACATTCATTAATGTAGGCTTATCTGGAGCCCCATTCTCTAACCTGCTGGTGAAGGTTCATCAGCCTACAAGCCAGATTCTCTTGCTTCCTTTAGTGCAATTTGTATGGCTAGAGAAAAAATCTTAATGTGAAAACAGAGGGAAAATGCAGGTAGCAGACAGGCAGGCATGGTGCAAGCCTTGCATCAGCAGCCTCCCATCTACAGCAGTCCTGAGATGCAAAACTGTGCTTCTGTTTCCAGAGCTCTCTGAGTGGTGGTGTAAATTATGCCCAGTACAAAGCACGTGCCCACAGGGCGAGCATCAAAACCCTTCTCTCTCCTGGCCTGCATCACATGCACATCCTAGCCTGGGCTTCTGCTGTAACACCCAGCTCTCTTCCAGTCTGAGGGTTTCCAGACTCACGGCTGACATTTTACACATGTTGCATTCAATTATAATCACTTTTCACTGCCAGTCCTTGGCTCTCAGCCCAGCTGCAGACCACAGCCTGGAGCTGTTAACCTGCATCCAGTTGGTAACTTCTTACTTTCCTTTCACAGACTGGACATAACCATGGAAGTACATGTAGTGGGCAAACATGTACAACACACCCAGAAAGGAAGCTAATTCTAGGAAAGAAAAGATTAACATGGTGGGAAAAACAGTCAGAAAACTAAAAAATGAGGATTACAGACAGTTAACTACTCCAATTATGGTTTTTTGTTATATTGCTTTGGGAGTTTTTACAGTTACCCATAACTTGGGAAGTTACCTTGGGAAAGAATCATTCAAAAGAGATAAATGTATTCTTACACAAGTCACTGCAGGAGGCTTTTCATATGGGTTTAAGATAGGGGTGGATATAGGACTGCCCAAAAATATCCAAAAGTATTCCTTCAAAAGGACATCTCAGGAACTGACAGGAATCCTAATCCTCCCCAGTTTGGTGATTATCCCAGAAACAGGATAGTGGGCTGGAGCACTGTGGCTTGACCTGGCTCTGTCATTTTGTATGATTATGGCAGTTTGTGCTAAGGGGGACTGTTTTGTTTTGGGAAGAGAATCCTATTTATGTTGTTAATAACCTGATTTGCATTTATATAGCAGCTTTTATCCAAGGACATGGAAGGAAGCTGTAGTGAAGTTAGCTTTCTGACCTCCCTGAGGGAAGAGTATGAAGTCACCCCCACTTGATAGATGGAGCAGTGTAGGGAGGTCAGTTGTATTATCCAGGACTAAGCAGTGCTTGTTAATTTTGTGGTTTTAAGCTCTGTGTGTGTATGAGAGAGGACAGCTTTCACTGTGTGCTGGATTAACTCCTGTAAGCATACCTGTGGCACACAGCTGAAACAGTATTTCAAGGGGAGGTTATCATAATCTGTCATTTCTCACATGTGACAGCACCTGTGTGGCTGGCTAGCAACTGTGATCTTCCCTGATTCACGTGTCTGGCTATGAGCACATGAATTATTTCATATCCAGTTTGTTGACTTAAGTGGTGCTTCTTTGGTTTTACAGTGGATTTACAGTGGAAATGGGACTATAAGAGAGCACCAAACAACAAATTACTGAAAACTGAGAAATTGTTTAGGAAGAAGAGGAGTGATGGACATGAGCTAGTTATCCTTCTCCCAGCCCACTGACTTCATGCTTCTAAAGCATTAGCTGGGAAAGGGTTAATAAAGGAGAATGCAAAGGTTAGGCTCTCACAAGTTCTAGTTCTCTGAGAGCTCCTTGGTTTGCAGAGAGAAGGGAAAGCAGGTGGGGCTCTGTGAAATGCCATGGGGATTTCAGTGTCCCTGCACGTTCTTCTAGGAAGGCTGTGTTAAGGTAATGCAATTAAAAGAAGGGAAAAATATGTCTACATTTTTTTTCCTGATAATATTAACATTTTTTAAAGTTATGTAAAACTTCTCAGTCCAAGATAAAAGCTGAAAGTGTTTATCTTGATTGAAAAACATTCTGTAGCCAGAGGCCAGTCAGGAATATTGGGTAAAACTCCACAGTTTTGTCTGCAGAATAAATTTGAAAGAAATTAGTCTAGAAAGGAAAAGAACTGTGAGTGGGATTTTCAAGGAGAGTCAGCTTTGGCCTTGTTTTGATGCCACTGAAGGTAATGCTGTCATATCCAGTGGGTGTACAGTCAAGCCAGCATTAGGTACTCTTAAAATTTCTCATTTTTGAAATCTCTGATACAAGCTGTTCACAATATTTTCCTGGTATTTAATCTTATGTAAGGATCTGGATCCCAACTACATGGAAATAAATAGGGAAAATAATCCTCAATCAAGTGCCTGTGCAGCAGAGACAGGCAGGAATTCCAGTTCATTGATGTGATGTAAATCATTTCTCTTCCCCCTTGGTAGGCAAATTCTGTGGGTTGGCATTACTGGGACTGCCAAAGGAATTTGGATTACTCTGCTGAGGCCAGCTGCCTTTATGAAGGCACAGACAGCACATCACAGACTTTTTTATGGCAAGGACCATAACACCTTTATTTGTGGACATCAGTTTTCCCACCAATATATTGGTGGGAATGGGGTATGTTTTCTCATTGGTTCTGAATGAGTTTCTTTTTAAGGAATTAGGCAAACTTCTGTGTCTAATGAATCATGTTATCTAACAAGTTGTCTAATGCATATTATGTCTCATTATTGTTATCCACTACAACTATAGTCCCAGCATGTGATTGTTTGAAATAAATATAAATAATTTTGCAGAGGGTCATTAGCTAATCACAAACTGAAGCCCTTTAGGAAAACACTCTTCTTAAATAGGATATTCCACCATTATCCACCACAGACACAGGTTTGCTTTGCTCATCTTCATCTGTGGTGTTAGCCACAGTCCAAGAACTGACAGCACAGCTTGCTAGATCCAGAACATCTGAATTCCCTACGTTACAATCAGTTGGATCTCAGACCCCACTTAAGTCTGGGTAATCTGGTTGCCTAGTTTGATCAGAATTTGAGCAGTGACTTTGAAATTAGCTGAACTTGCCCCATTATTATTAAAATAATAGCTGAACAATTTGAAAAGCCATCTGATTTTTGTTTTGGTTTGGTTTGGTTTTGGAGCAAAAGATGCGAAGAAAAGGTGACTTTTTAAGAGAAAGTTTTTGCTTCTCTTCTGGACTGAATTATTATTCACTGCCACCATCTTAATGATCTCTAGATTTAGTGTGCATGAAATGTTCTGTCAAATTCTGGAGCTCCAGTGACAGTCAGGGACATGACCTTGTGCTTCATTCTTAATTTCCCCATCAGCCAAGCAAAATGACCTGCAAGCCAAAATAAGGGCTCACACATGACACAGCATGGTTCAGTTGCATCTCTAACACATAATTTTTTTAATTTAATTTTTTTAATGGAGGTCGTTGTTCTTCAGCTTTTTCCAGAGAAAGACCAATATTAGACAAACCAGTTTTTCCTTACAGAAGTTTAGATTTTATCTTCAAGAGTGACATTTGAGTTGGACTCAATGTTGATCCTTGTGGATCCCTTCCAACTCAGCATTTTCTGTGATTCATGGGGAAGGAGGAAAATTGTTATTTCAGAAATATATTCATTCTTTCTTTTGCATTTGCTGCACTAGCTATGGCTTAAATATCCTTGTGCCTCATCTGGATCCTGGAACCACACAGCCCTGGGGTACAGCCTAGTCACACTACAGTGGCTCCAGTGGTGTCTCAGTAACCAAACTGCACTGGTGGAGGTCACTGCCCCACTGGTTTGAATGACATATGGTTATTTCTGCTTAGTGACACTAAGAGCTATGAGGCTTTGAAGTATGGGGCAGCATTACAGTGTTTGGAAACAAAATTCTGGTAGCTGCCTTTCTAAAGCTGTTTAATCACAACTTATAATGCTTCATTTTTCCATCTTATCTTGGACCCTCAAGATTCAGTCTGCTGGAAAGAGCAGAGAGAGTTGCAACTGGGGAGGCTGTAGCCTGTTCCTTGCTCTCCACCTGATCTGCTGGAGAGGTCTGAGAGCTCTCTGTTGGAAGACCTATGCTATTTTTCCTCTCCTGACTGGAGCTGATAGTACTTTCCTGTCTTGTAAAAAGCACTTTTTAGAACAGTTAGTGCCATGAAAAGAAGAGATTATTTACTGTACAGTGACTAAATATCAGTCACTTAAAAAAACTTCCAAATCAATCACACACTCTCCCTACACTTCTGACCAGCATTCTAAGATCACATCTCACATATATATGCACACCTCATTCTACTGACACCCTCATGCAGAAGTCTCCCCATGCAAACTGAACAGAGGCTGTCATTGGGACAAAATACACAGCAAATACAAATACAAAATACACAGCAATTTGCTGTATGCAGCAAAGCTATTGGGAAACACCCACGTTCTCTGGGTACCTGGAGTTAATATTATTATTATTATTATCTCAAATATATTTTCCTGGCTATGTCATAGCTGTATGAGAAGCTCACTGCCTACCTTGTACCTAATCTACCTGGATCCATAAACCAGGCACCCACTTCAGCCCACTAAAAACACTTGTCTAAGTGGGGAGCCTAGGAGATACCTTCTGTATTCCCTTGTGGGATCAGTGGCACTAAAATACAGCTAGAGATATTAGTGGTGCTGCCCTGTGCAACTCTGGTGTCTTAGCCTTGTGGCTTGTGACCTTGTTTGTCTTTATCCCAATGCCATGGTTTGAAACTGGCCAAATGCCCAGGCACCCAGGAGAGTCATTCACTCACCCTCTTCTGCTATAGTTGGGAAGAGGAGAGGAAAAAAAAACAATGAAGGGCTCATAAGTTGAGATAAGGACTGGGAGAAAAACACTCTAAGGGTAAAACACATTTAAATTTAAAGGTATAAAATAAATTTGTTATTAACAGAGTCAGAGAAGGACAATGAGAAGTAAATTAAGCCTTTAAAACATCTTTTTTCCCCCCAGCTCCTCACTCCTTCCCACCAACAGCACAGGCAAGACAGGGCATGAGGTTTTGGTCAGTTCATCACTCAAGATCTTCTTCAATTTGTTCAGGGAGAGGAGTTTTTCTCTGCTATGCCATGGGGTCCCTCCCATGGGCAAACAGTCTTCCCAAAACTGTTGCAGCGTGGGTCACTTGTCCATGGGGTGCAGTCCTCTAAGGACAGGCTGCTCTAGTTTGGAAGCAAGGGCCCTCTCTCCCTGTCTCTGGAAGCAGGGCCCACTCTCTCTATTGGGGTCTCCCACTGGGTCACAGCTTTCTCTGGCATCCACCTGCTCCGGCGTGAGCACTTTTCCCATGGGCTGTGAGTGGATCTCTGCAGCCCCCACAGACTTCATGCTTTACAAGGGGACAGTTTGTTTCACCACAGTCCTCACCACAGCTTGCAGAGGAATCTTGGCTCTGGTGCCTGGAGCACCTCCTCCCCCTCCTCTTTTCCCACTGACCTTGGTGTCTCCATGCTGTTCTCCCTCACATGTCCTCACTTCCTCCTCTGCTCTGACTAGAAGAAAACCTGCTGCCTGTAGGTACCATTGCCAACAAGTCCCACCAATTCAAAGGTTCCTGCAGGATCCCACAGCACCGAGAGGCTGACCTCATGTAGGTTCTGCACTGGGGAGTCTCTCATGCTGCCTCTGCTGCCGACCAGGTGGCCCCACTGAGCGGTCAGTGGTGGTCACTGTGGCACTGGCGCTCTTTAACGCCTCTCCTCATGCAGGACACTGGGACGGGGAAGTCACCACCACCACCCCTGTCCTCTGCCCCTGGCACAGCTGGCCAGGGGTGGCCAGGCAGGCAAGGCTCACCACATGCTCCACCGGGGTGGCTCTGGCAATGGCACTTCACCATGCCTGGAAGAAAACTTCACTTGCACTGTGTTGGTTTTCTTCTTAAATCTGTCATCACAGAGGAGTTACCAATCTCTCTAAGTGGGCCAGCAGCATGTCCATCTTCAGAGCCATCAGAGATTGGCTCTGTTGGACATAGTGGAAGCTTCTGGCATCTTCTCATGGAAGCCACTTCTGTGGCCCTCTCCTGCTAACAAAAAACCAGGCTGTGCCGAATCAACACACTCAAAAAAGCATTTTCCCATCTGTCTTCTCCCCATATAAGCATGGCTCAAGTGACCTCAACTTTTCTCTCCAGAGAACAGTCAGAGCAGCTCAACTATCTCTCTATAAGGCCTATTTACAGGACCCTTCTTTATATTTGTATCTAGGAGGACCCTCTCTGCTCCCACAGGTTTGACCTGATTGTTCAAAGTGGTAGGTGAGCTGTAGTGTTTTGTGCAATAGCACTTTTAGCCAACCACGTGTTCCTCATTTTCTGACTGCTATTAAAGGCAGAAAATCAGTCTGAGACTGGTTTTTCTACTGAGGAACTAAGGCAAGCCAAGGTAGCTCTCTGCATCCAAAACAGGTTTTTTTAAAAAAAGCCTTGGATGGATGCTGGACAAAATATACTTACTAAGGGAAATAAAAAGATTAAGGCACTGTAGGGCCAAAACACCTTTGTTTGTTCAGTACAATTAACCAAAGCAAATCATCAAGGCCATGGTATAACCCTAGTCTCAACTGTAATGCCATTTGCCCTTGCTACTGCTCAGGCAGCGAGGCTCTGGTGTGAGGGACATGGGAGACTCTGGTTATCCACAAGGTCATCCACAGGTGAGACTGGTGTCCAAAAGAAGACAGAGGCCAACCAGGTGAAAACTGCTCGGGAGAGGAATAATCAGTGTGGGTTTCATCAACTGCACAGGACTTGCCTTTTAGTTTCCCCTGATAAATGGGAAGTAGTAGTTTAACTCCAAATTTACATTTTGTTCTGGTGGTTTAACAAGAGCTAGAGTAAAGAAAGGAGTGCAGCAAGAGTAAGTAAAGATTTTCATAGCTTTTTTTCTCCCCGTATCAAGTTGTTCAGTTCTAACAAGCTAAACTAAACATGACTGAGGTAGTTACAAAGTATGCCTGACTTGCCTTTGTATGCCTTTTTTTGCTTTCATCTTCAGATGGCTTTTATGGCTACTGGGCCAATACCTTTACTCTGAAAACATGGGACAAAGGAGGCTTTCAAAGAACATTACTCTCAAACATTTTATATGTTTAAAAGCCTGTAGAGAAGCTGCTACCTGTATCACAGTGCATATCAATTTGCATGGCCTTGGCCTAAAAACCTGTAAAAAACCAAACAATTCCACAAAATTAATTACTTTTTAATAATGTCTTCCTAGGTCCTGGAATTACTAAAAATTAATTTTAAAGTGGCCAGTTCAGAGTCATCCTTAAAATTAGATGAGTAGCGGGACTCCTGTGCCCCTGCTCTTTTCTGTATCAATGACTGGGAGTCATTCTGGTCTTTCATTGAATTCTCTTGTTTTTCCATCAGTCTTTAAAACACTAATCTCTCAAGCAAATCTCAACTGTTTAAAACTAGATTCATGACTAGAAACCAGTTACTGCATTGTTTCTGTTCCTTCTTTCTACCCTGGAGCATTTCTTGCACCACTTAATCTTCAACCGACCTGATTCTTTGAATAAATCCTGTTCTGAGACACTTAATCTTGTACCTCTGATGGCTGCTAAGTGAAGCCCGACTTCCATCACTGCTCCAGGGAGGTGGTATTCCCCATTAGCACCTTTTTAAGTCAGGACTGGAGGCTCAGCAGAATAAACAGAAGAGCAAACAGAGCACTGAGTGCTCTGCATGTTGCATTTAATTATCAGGAAAAGGTCACAGGTTGGGCTGCTCCCTTTACATGAACTGGTTATAACACGTGCTTGCAGTTCTGGCTTCACAACATTCACCTGAACTCCCATGAACTAATCTGTGTTGGGTTACCCGTGCTGGAAAGCTGTGACAGTTTAAATCAGGTCAGATGGTCAGATTCTTGCACAAGTTTCTCTTTGGGTTTGATGTCAGATTGGCAGTGTAAATGAAACTACAGGTTATATCAACTTTTCTGTGACTTTAACTAAGAGTAACTAATCTAGGTTATCCATCATAAGGAAGAACATAGGTATTTTTCACCTCCCTTCACAGTGCCAGTATCTGTAGAACTCCTTGAGTTTTCAAGATACTTTTCCAAATAATGTCTGGGTTTTTGGTTGGTTGTTTTTAATTCTTCACACTTTTAGGTTAAAAATCAAGGCAGGCAAGCTGAACTTTCTCAGAAGTTGATGATAGGCATTGCCAGCAGTTAGAAACATTAAGATCACAGGGTATATTGGAGCTGATCTGATGACAGAAAAAGAGGATGTAAATTTTCAGTGCTTTTTATTTGCCTTCTGTTATGTTGTTTGTTTGGGGTTTTTTTAACTGGAAGGGTCACATTCTCAAGCTTTTTCTTTCTTCTGGGTACAAATGTTGTTTCAGTATGTGAGGCTTTGAGAACAAATAAACAAATAATCAAGCCACATCGATGGGTTGCTGGATAAGTTGGCAGTGCTACATATATTTGGAAAAAAGGCAGAGTAATTCTTTTTAACTTGCTCTAAATCTCATGCTAGTATAGTTCAAATGCCTTCAAAATGTGTCTTGTTCCCTGGTGTAAACACAACTATATGAATCAACATATTTCAAAGAAAATAATGGCAAGCACTAAAAATTATACCACAGTTTTAGATGGATGCACAGCAAACAGAGCTTCTCAGACTTGCCCCCTTCTAATCATAGAATAGAATCATTAAGATAGGAAAAGACCTCCAAGATCCTTGAGTCCAACCCTTAACCCAACATTAAGCCAGATCCCCAAGAGCAACATCCACATGCCTTTTGAACACTTCCAGGGATGGAGATCCCCCCACTTCCCTGGGCAGCCTATTCTTTGATTTTCAGAGGTGTATCGACAGGGCATAAAATAAATCCATTTACCTCTTGTCCTGGTTTGACTCTGGCCCAAACACCAGGCACCCATGAGAGTCAGTTGCCCACCCTCCCCTGCCACAGCTGGGCAGAGGAGGGAAAGGAAAAAAAAATAGCAAATGTTTAATGAGTAAGATGAGGACTGGGAGAAATGCTTCAAGGGAAAAACAGGCTCAACTCAAGTTGCAAAGTGAATTTATTACTGACACAATCAGAGGAGGATAATGAGAAGTAAAATAAGCCCTTCAAACACCTTCTTCCCCCCAGCCCCTCCCTCCTTCCCACCGNCTCCCTGTGGATCCCCAGGGGCTGTGGGTGGATCTCTGCACTCCCTGTGGATCCCCAGGGGCTGCAGGGGCACAGCTGCTCCACCAAGGTCTCACCACAGCCTGCAGAGGAATCTCGGCTCCGGCACCTGCAGCACCTCCTGCCCCTCCTTCTCCACTGACCTTGCTGTCTCCATGTTGTTTTCCTTCACATATTCTCACCTCCTCCTTCTCTCTAACCAGAAATGAAAACCCCTGACTTTGTTTTGATTTTCATCTTAAATCTGCCATCCCAGAGACATTACCAGCCTCTCTCACTGGCCCAGTCCTGGCCAGCAGCATGTCCATCTCCAGAGCCATCAGCCACTGGCTCTGCTGGACGTGGTGGAAGCTTCCAGCAGCTTCTCAACAGGAGCATCTTTGTGGCCCCCCTGCTACCAAAAACCAGGCTGTGCCAAACCAATACACCTCTTAAAGAAATGTAATGAGAACACAGGACGTAATATCTGATTATTTTGTTGCCTGATGTAAAGATTTGCTTTCTTATCTCATTTCAGATACTGAGTATGTATCTCTGTTACTGGGAACAATTTTTACACCACTTTCAGTCCAGTAAAGGCGTATTTGATTTCACAGATTTTCTCTTATTTTTGAGGTTTTCAGTTTTGTAGGTGCCTAAATAAGATTCAAATCAAGACACAACATGGTTTTGGGGTAACTTTACAGCTAGTTAGAAGCTCTGATAATAGTATGATTCCAAGAAGTCAACAAACAAAAGAGAATTGAAAACAGACTAATTTCTCCCACAGGGAAAAGTAATCTATCCCACTGAGCTAACTCCGTCTCAGACTGCAGAGAGAATAAACAATGTTCTGGCGAGAAAAATTTTAGGACTTCTCAGAAATTAAAGTCGCAGAGCAACCAATTTATCATGAAATAATTCCCAGTACTTCACAACCAGTGGAAACCTCCCGAAACCCCAGCCATGCAGTCCACAGCTCTTTCTTACATTGCTGGAAGGCGGAAAGAAGGGAGACAGCTGCCAGCCGTGAGCAAAATTAAATCACCAGCCATGTTCCCAGCAGTTTCTGTGTGCCAACAGGATGTGTGTATGGGAGAAAGTGCTTCAGTGAGCAATAAGGGAAAACAGCAGGTGGGAGACTCACAGTGCTTTTCAGCATTGCAACAAAGGCCTGCCCCGGAAATAAAACAGACTAGCTTTTTAAAACAAGAGCACAAAATTACAGCCAGGTTTTGTTCCTGAAAAGTTCAGCCCTGCCTACTTCTTGCCTGTGTGAAAGCACAGAAAGAACAAAACCAGCCTTTCTTGCCTCTGTGGATTCAGCTGTTCCTTTATCCTTAGATTTCAGTTGCAGCCTCTTTGGGGGCAAAGTCTTTTTGTTCTGTCTTTGTAAAGGCTCTGTGTCCGTCACCAGCAGTGCCCCTCAGAAGCAGCAGGTGTGGGACATGCGAGGGAGGAGCAGAGCTTTGTGCTGCCCCTACTCTTTATTTACATGTTTTGCTGAACACGCATGACGTAGGCTCTGACGGGTGGCACAGCAGACACAAGCAGCCAGCCTGCAGTAAAGGAACTGTTCAGGGTGGTTCAAAGGGTAAAACAACTGACAAAGAGAGAAAGGAATACCTCTGGTCATCGTACTGCCTGGAACACACTTCCTACACCTTATGCCTAGTCTTGAAACTGGGAGAGATTCTCTCAAAGGACATTTCTTCATCACCTAACTAACAGGAAGATTAACGTCATTAGCCTTTACAATCCCATAGAACCACTGGAACAAAAGCAGTATAATGCTTGTTTTGACTCCCTACAGCTGATGTTAAACTGGGATATTTCATTGCCTTTCATCAAACTTGCTAATTTTAAGGGCTAACATAAAAAAGACTTTAAAGAGGTTATTTTGCCTTGCCAAATTATACTTTCTTGGGTATTAATATTGTTCTTTCTGAAGATTGGAATAATAACAGTAGTTTGATGTTTGTGCTTAGTAACTCTTTAATTGCTCATTTAAGGCCTTTAATTGCAGTTCTTGGTGTAGTATGGGTTGACTTTCTGACCACACAGTCTCTGTGTTTTTTAGGAGCTGGCTCACAAACGTTCAAAGCACTGTCACCTTGCTAATAGATGAATGTGAAGGAAAACTCTGATAGAGCTGGTCATTTGAAAAGTTAAAACCACAAGGGCTAAACATTTTAAGGCCAGATGACATTGAAGTTGTATTTTTTTCCTGACTTCATTCAGAAGACGCAAATTTCAAAACGGTGATGGACATACAAAATCCAGCAAAAATTGACATAAAAGGAGGCAGGAACAGAGGTTCTGAGCAGTGAAATGTCATGTAATTCAGAGATGCTGCTGGTGTCTCACCAGACATAGGTCTCTCCTGTTTGGAAAGAGTGGTATTTCATTGCCTCTTGGTGACCATCCCAAGGAGGGTGGGTCCTCTCTCAGGAGAAGCTGCTGTTGACCAGAACTGCTGTCAGGAGAAAGCAGACGGCTGGAGTAGTGAGACCAAAAGCATTTTAAGCATGAAACCAGACTGATCAAATAAGAACTTTTAAACGAATTGCACTGCCAGAGCTGCTCAGTTTTTGACTCTGAAAGAGCTGAAAAGAGCTTTGCAAAAGGCAATGCTCAGCCTGTGCTGTGGTACAACTTCTTAAAGATCAGACACAAGTGGCGGTGTAGCATCTTTTATTCGTGAACACCTCCTAGAAGACAGGCTCTGAAGAACAGAGAGGCTCCTCTGGGTAGAAGGGAAAACATGCCTGAACTCTCATATATTTCCCTGGAAATGTTTATAGGGTAAATCAGTACTATTACAATGTATGAGGCTGGCTCCTGTGCCAAAATCAGTTTAGCTACAACAGTAACAGTAGTGGGCTATGCAGTTTATTAATTTACTCTGTTTTTCAACAATATATTACAAAGAACATGGGCTTGTGTGGCACTGGGTCATACTCAGGTTTTAAATGTATCAGAACTATGAAACAAGTGAAAGAGGAAGAAAATATGTTTATTCCTTCAATTGTTCCCTCTTTCTGCCTCCTAAATACCAGTTGTAACCCATGTCTGGTGCCATTTCATATATACTTTGTGTGGGTTTTCAGAGGAAGGATGAATAGCCCATTTTATCCAGTTCAGTTTAAGGTCTGGCTGTCCAGAGTCCAGTTTGTGGCAGTGTTACCAGAACTGTTCCTCATTTGCCATCCCCATCATCTGGACACTTGTGGCATGAGCTCATGCATAATGGCAGTAACAGAGCAGATTCAGGAAGATTAAATAGAGCAGTAGGTAGAGGTTTGGATTCTTCCCTGAACTCCACCTTCTGGAGCCTTGTGTCTGTTGAGGGTTGTCTCTTTTTGTTAGGGAATTTTCTCCCATAAATTACTAAGAAACGGTAATGGAGTTACTTAAGGAGAACAAAAGAAGTGGCCAAGCCCAGGAGGCACCTGGCTGCTCCTCTCTGTCTGAGGGTTTCTCGGAAAGGGGCACAGACCCCACGAGTATTGGGCTGGTGAGAGACGGCGCAGGGGCAGCTGCGCTCTCTCTCTCTCTCTCTCTCTCTCTCTCTC
>VZRX01021446.1:0-23089 GCA_013398075.1 Notiomystis cincta | reverse complement strand
CAGAGCTGCTGCTGGTGTGCCTTAGATACACTGGTAAAGAACTGTTATTCCTGTCCTCCTGTCTTTGCCTGAGAGCCCCTTAATTTCAAAATACTAATAATTCAGAGGGAAGGGGTTTACATTTTCCATCCCCAGGGAGGCTCCTGCCTTTCTTGGCAGACACCTGTCTTTCAAACCATGACAGTGTCAAGTCCATCAGTGTTGGATATAAGTCAGGAAAGAATTGGTTCATGATGTTCTCATCTGGGTGTACAAAAGATTGATGTGCTTTAAGCATATGAATTCCTGCATGCCCACAGGCCTCTTGGATTTTCTTATGGTCTTTGGGGACCATTCAATTTTTCACTTTGGTCATTGCAAGAACATATCTGGGATGCAATTCTGGACTGTCATAGAGAACAATGTCTTTTAAAGTATAAAACATAAACTGTGGCAATCTTGCATGATATCCCATTGTAATCACAACAGGTTTTCAAAGTAGCAGCAAAAAGAGGAGTTTAGGTTATTATAAGAAATACCTCATGTAATTACAATGTGGGGTTGTCTTTTGTTAAAGCAGTGCTATTCTCCTAAAAAAAAAAGGGTGAGTTGTTTTTTTTTTTAAATCTCCACCTGTTCTTAGCTCTGAGGAACTTGAAAGTGCAATGGCTTGGGAGAATTCCTTCAGGAAAATGGTGCACACATAAGAACACCTGCACTGCCGTACAATAGCTATGTGTATGTGGTGATCAGGGAACAGCTGGGGCAGAAAACTGGCTAGAGGTTGAATATTCCTCATCTTCCATACCTCAGATCTTCTCCTCCTCCTAACTTGAATATTTCTGGAACAAGCAGGAAATCTGCAAAGAAGAGGTACAGCCTAACACAAGAAGTGAATTCTGCAAACTCTGCCTCTCCTGCTTAGCAGCAGAGGAGGAGGAAATGCAATAAACAAAGCTGCTCTTTCCTTGTGAGGGATTTAATGTGTGCTGCAAATCCTATGAACCTGGAGACAGTATGTGATGGGCCTTGCAGTCACATGTCTGAGGAAAGAGTAAGGCAAAGTCATGTTTCTTTAGTCAATGCCCGTGATGACGCCACTCTCCCAGAATCTCCATCCTATGGAAATCAGCATGGCTTAAGCTCCACACCTCACAGGCTAAAGCTGCTGAGGACCAACACGTTCATCTTGCCTGTATAACAGAAACTGGCAGTATTTCAGCAGTGAGAAACAATTCATCAATAAGTGATGGGAGCTGGGAAGCAGTGCTGCTGCCAGATGTCAGAATACTTCCTGCCTTGCACAGTCCCACTGGCTCTGCATGTAGTGTCTCCCATTTGCAGCAGAGAGGCTTGGGAGAAATAAAAGTTGGTCTGCCAGTTGCATATCCTGCACGGCTTATGTCTGGATCAAAAGGAGGTTTAAAGATTCTCCTGTTGGTATTGACCAAGTGAAGCAAGTCCCCAGGCCAACATAACTGCTCTGATGTCTGAAATGCTGGGGATTAATGAAGATTCAGCAAGAGATTTAAAGGTATGTTGGCTGTACATCTCTTGTCTCCCTTCACAACACCTAGTAGATTTGTGATAATGTAATACTTGGGCTTTTGCCTTTCCTAGCCTTGGACAAACAGTTATTTTATTGGTGAACCACTTCCACTCAACGAAGGCTTTTCATCCAAACAAAAGTTTAATTTCACTTTGTGGAAATCAGGTGTGCTTAGAAAGCACATGCTCATATTTAGCCTCATGTGAGGCCTTTAGGCAGAGGCAGATCTCATCATTTGCTCCCAAATCTGGTGACCCAGGCCCTGCAGATGGGTCTGCTCTTGAGGGTGCCTTCTGTTAGAAATAGTCATAGCTGTGTGCCATGATTTATGGCTTGCATCTTCAACTTTTCAGAGACACTATTGGGGGAATTTGGCAGCTCCAGTCATTGTCATAACTGAAAAACTGACACTTTTTCAAGGTGTCTGCTGCAGTTACATATTCAGCTGCTCCCTGATTTCTGTCAGGTATGTTGCCTGATTCCCTGAGATTCATTTGAAAGTCTGGGGTGACTTGGCTGTGCTGACAGAGGAGGTTAATGGTAGAGACCAAGTATCTGGCTGCTGCCCTTGAGCTTTGAATTCCAGAGTGCAACCTCCTCCCATTAAGCAGGTTGCAGAGCATACAGGGCCTAGATGTCAGCTTCCTTGAGAAAAATAACCCAAGTAGCTGATGTTGTGAGCGCCACATTTACACGGGCATGTTTTAAAAAGAAAAAACCCCTCCAGACTCCTTCTACCATGCTCCTCCATCTCTCTCTCCAGCCAGGAAAGCCCCATTCACATCCAACCCTTCCACACTGGAGCAGGGTTTGATCCAAGCACTATTGAAGCAGCCACAGTCCCAGGCTGATCACTCCATCCTGGACTGGCTTCTGTCTATCCTGGGCTCTTTTCTTCACCTCCCGTTGGCACAATTGCCATTTCTTCCCTTGATCCCTGCAGCCTGTCCTTGCCAGTTGGAAGCTCTGCCCTCTTCCCCTTTCCTGCTCCCTCAGTGCACAACATGTCCACTCTCCCCTGATGGATGCCAGCTCAGCTTTCAGAGCAGTTGTACAGGGAAGCTTTGTCTGCTCCTAAGCAGGGGAGGAGGTGCCCTGGACAGGGTCTCATAGGTTGCTTGGCAACCTATTTCTCTCTCCTCCAACAGTGATTTTCCCTCACAGTGCCTGCTGATGCAGGCACAACAAATGACAGCAATATTACTGAAGCAGTTGCTCCTGTCACTGTTTACTTGTTATTTATGGTTATTGTCGTGAAAGGATTTGTAAACATTTCTTCACTTCCTTCCTCGGTCAAAACAGATACCATTTTATGCTTTTGTAGTATGCCTGCATAATTAATGGATGGTCACTGCATTTCAGTGTATGTGACATACAATTTTATTGGTGGTTTTTTTAAGTGATTCCTGATTCTGAGTCCTTCTATTTTTTCATCCACAAATTGAGACATACAAGGTTTTATATTCAGGAGTACAAAAATCCAGTATAAGAGAGGCTGGCTTAACTGCCTCAAATTGTGGTTCTTCTGTTTAGGTGCACACATACCTAAAAAAGTCTGCTTTGAATGACTTTCTGTCACCTTCAGGAGGGCCTTAAGTCTAACACTGAGATTTCAGAAGAAAAACGTTTCCATGAACATAGATAAAGCAGCCAGGGTTTTTCCTGTTTGCCATTTCCTTCTCCACAGTAACCACTTCCAGCTTAGTCTTTCTGGTTTGCATTTGTAGACGTGCCAAAGAAGACACACAGCTTCACTTATTTATTTTCTCCAAACGAGCACAGCAAGAAAGCCAGACCGCATGTGTTTTCTGATCTTACAGTGAAAATGCTGCTGAGGCCTTTCTTTACTTAACAACTGTAGCCACTCAGGACAGATCTGAAGAGCTCATGCATGCTGCTGGCTAGTTACATGCTGCCAGATCTTCTGCTGGGCCTTGATTCAGCTCTAGATAGGATTTATTCCATTTGTTAGCGCCAAGTGACTCCTGAGCTTGTGACAAGATCTGGTAAGCAAGGGAAAACTTAGTTTTCTATTACAGGGGTGCTTTGCAGGGCCAGACTCAGATGTACATCTGCCATTGCCCTCTGCTGGGGTATGACAGAACTACTGGTGTGTGCCTTCTGCCACGGGAACTCCTGGAATTTCCTGAGGAGAAGCCTCTCCTTTATTATATGAAATTACTGCTTTGGGAGCTCAGGGTGCCTGCCTGACTAGTGAGAGCTGTGGTTTTGTTCAGCAGGTGGCTGTCACAGAGAGTCAGTTTGTTACTATACTACTTAGACAGTACATTTAGTTATTGTTTGTATATTTACAAACAGCTGGAATTGGATGCAGAGATGGTTTCTGACCACAGCTCTGTGGCATATTGCCTGCACAGCATCCATCCACTTATCTTCATGCTGAGTAGAGATGACTGCAACTCTTAGCCTAAAAGCAGTTAGGTGGCAATCCTCAATCCATTTTAAAATCTAGTCTTCCCTCAACTGGCCTTATTAAGGACAGCCTTTTTGAAATGGCTTTTTGGAATTAAGACCTTTGAAAGGCCTTGAAATTAAGTCCTTTACAGATATGAAGGCTCAGTTCTGAGGCATTACATACCTGCAAGAAAGGAGCATCTTGCACTTCTGTGGGATTGCACCAGTAGAGAAGGAAGAGGAGACTTTGGACCAGTTGTTCCTCAGAGAAAGAAAACAAGCTCCAAATCAGGCACACTTAGGCTAGGTAGGTTGGTTGTTTAGGAGAGAGTCCTCTGAAATAAAACCAGAATAGAAATGATCTGCAGTAATGACCCACTGCCAGCCACTTCTTTCCTGAATCTACACCAACCAGGAAAAAAGTATATTCTTTATGGGTTTTTGTTTCTTTTACCCTGGCCCCTTTCTAAGCACAGACTGCTCCAGAGCCAAACAGAGATCTGAGAGAGTTTCCCAGTTCCACCTACTCAGCAGTGGCTCTGGACATGCTGGATGCTGGCTGGGTTCCGTAGCTTGCAAATCAGGAGTTTTGTGAAACTCTGAAAAGAGATTTGGAGAGTGCTTTGAAATTCTTGAATGAGCATAACCTGGCCAGGGGTAATTTTCAGTCTTATTCATCTTGAAAATCCCTCTGTGTTTTCTGGTGGAAACAGAATTGGAGCAGTATCAATCCAACACATAACCTGATAAGTTTCATGTGGAGGCTTGCAAGAGTTAAACCAAGTAACAAGGGAGTGCAATTTCCCTGTCCTCACCCTGGTCCCTGTCTGAATCAGCTAACACACTTGTGCTGACTGACTTGCCTTTTTCAACTCAAGAGAGAGATGATATTGCAGATAGGATAAACACATATTGTGGTGTCGGCTTTTGCAGATATTGGAGTGGATGTCAAGTGCTGTACATTGCAATGCTGCCTTTTTTTAAGTGGTTTTATTGTTGCGAGAACAATACTGTTTACTGCTGTTGATTGGGAGCTGCTGTGATGCTGGTGACTGGACGACACTTGGCAAGGAAAGACCTGGAACCTCTTGGATGTATCGAAAGTAACAAGTGCCCTCCAGGAGAAGGGCTGTTTCCAGCTGCACACAGGAGAGCCGCGGCCCCCGACTGCGCAGGCTCTGAAGGGGCGGAAGGCGGGAGGAGCCGTGACACTGTGAATTATCATTTATAAATATGTATGCAGCTGATGCAATGCCAGGGATGTATAAAGACGTCGCCATTGTTATCCAGCGTGCCTCGGGCTGCAGCTACACACCCAGCGCTGTTACTTTTGCTTTATTGACTTTGTCCCTTATTAAATTATTTTAAAAACTTCGTCTGTGAAGTGAGTGTTGAAAAACTTCATCTGTGAAGTGAGTGTTGTTTCTCACACAGAACACAGAAAACTGCTGATAAATCAGCAGATTTTAGAGTAAAAGCCATTCCAGTTGCAGAAAGGCCTTATTACTCTTCGAACAAACCAAATGTTTCTTGATATAGTTCATTTAGCCAGCTCTGAAACAGGGAATGTAGAAATAGGTGGCATTGACTTGAGACATTTATTTTTAGGTAATGCTTTTCGTTCCCTTTCTCAGCATAAGAACTACTTTCATCTTCTTCAGAGACAGTTATAAATATCTTCCACTGAGATCCGGGGCCTCTGAGATGAGCGTGTAGTACTTCTGCCTGCTGTGCATAGCAATCATATTTCCTTCCATTCCACTCCCTCACCCCTCTGACAGAATAAAAGCCCTCTTCTCATAAAATCCCTTAATTATTTTCCTGAGGAGTAAGAGGATGCTTGTGGGAAACTGCACGTTATGTGTTGTATCATATG
The DNA here is from genome assembly GCA_013398075.1 of Notiomystis cincta. Taxonomy (NCBI): domain Eukaryota; kingdom Metazoa; phylum Chordata; class Aves; order Passeriformes; family Notiomystidae; genus Notiomystis; species Notiomystis cincta. The sequence continues at coordinate 17,270 of VZRX01021446.1, read as the reverse complement.
AAATACAATATGTCCCATTTCTGCCTATGCCTAACCAGTCTTACACACTTCACAGTCCCGGATCTCCATGGCCTGTTCCTTCTTTCTGCAGTTGGTAACGTGTGTGAAGTGCTCTTGTCCTTGCTCTCCTCTGCTCATTGGTGCTTTCACACTGGAGTCCTTGCCCATGACACTTCAGCCATGACAACACTTGATTTGTCAATGTGTGTTACAGAAAGGACCAAGCAAGAAAGAATCAAAAATCTGTCAATGGCAAATTTACTTGCTGCTCTCAAAATACGTGACAGACCCCACAAAGATTCATAACCCGTTGTTTCCCTAGAGAAGGATCAAGGCTCATCTTCTGGCCAATTTTCTCTGATAGGTACTGTTCCTTTAGGAAGCCTTGCTCTGGTAATCTAAAAGAAAAATGACTAGAGAAAATAAACAGAGCAATAAATAAATAAATTGGTGGGGGAATGCCTACCTGACAAAATCTGGAGATGAAGGCAGGGAAGTAGCATTTCCTATTAACTATCTTAACTTTCAAGTGCATCAACATATAAATTGTGCTTAGTTTCCCTGGTGGATATAGCTATGGGTGCATTACAGTCCATGGGCATGACTGGATAACCAGTGTTATAAAACACTTGTAAACCTGAAATAAGCACAGTGTGACCATGGGCAGAGAATATTAGAATGTACTTCAAGTTATAGACGTTCAGCATCATTCATGATTTAAGAATGTTCAAAAGGAGACAAAAGCATTTTAGGTCATTTCAGAAATGTGTCCATTTTTAATTTCTTACAGTCGTTATTGTGAATTTACTTCTAAATTAAAATTTAATTTTTTGGCATTTGCTAGTGTTGGGGGTTAGGTTTCTTCAAGGAATTTTCTTCCCATTTGTTGTCATGAAAACAGCAAGTGGACATCGATTAAGAGACAACACCTTGGCATAGCCTTTGAATGGTGCTGGGGGAAGGGTGTGGGGGAAGCAGTGTGGTTTTGGCATTTTCTTAGCTGGGAGTGGTTCAGTCTTTGCCTGGTTTGGAGAGGAGATGGTTGTGCTGTTTGGTGCTGACCTCTCCTGCTCAGGGGTTCAGTGCTGCTGTGGTTATCCTGACTGTGTATGGGTGAGGCCACTGCTTACAGTGGACTGGGACTCCCTCTGCAACACCCGCCCCTGACGGGAGAGATCCCCACCGTCTGTGTGGGTGTTTCCACGGGAAAAGACTGGGCCCCCACCTCTCCTCTCTCTCTCTTTCTGGAGAGACCACCTCCCAGCTGCTGCTGGACTGGAGCCTGGAGGGTGGCCATCGCCAGGGAACCACACTGGACACGTGAGACCATGGGGAAACTCAACACTCTTCCCCGCACCTTCTCCCTCTTCCCGGGGCCACCATAAACCCCTGGGGAGGCTCAAGGCTCACACTGAAATGTCCCCTGGAGTCGTGGGGAGTCACTGCAGCCCCTCTGCCTCACCAGGAGCCATCAACATTCCTTGGTTGTGGTTGTAACTCCACCAAAGGGGAAAGTGCTTGACGGGAGGGAAGAAGGCTGTTGCTGGGATTCTGGGCATTTTTTGTTGTTGCTGTCTGTCTTCATATATATATATGCATATATATATTCTAGTAAAGGACTGTTATTCCTTTTTCTATATCTTTGCCTGAAAGCCCCATCATTTCAAGGTTATAATAGTTTGGAGGGAAGAGGTAATCTTTTCCATTACAGGAAGGTTCCCGCCTTCCTCAGCAGACACCTGTCTTTTAAAACCAGGACAGCTAGCTTAGCATTATTTGAAGATTTTGGTTCAGATTTTACCTGTCACTTTAAATCCCACATTTCCCTGAAGGAGAGCAGAAAGGGCCCAAATTCTTCAATGGGCAAAACAGGTTAATATTGCAAACATTTGTCTGTTTTGAAATTAAACCAATAATTCTACATAGAGAAAAAATATTTTAACGTGTTTTAAAATGCAGACATTTAGTTTAAAAGTGAATTAAAAATCGACATTTCTTGAAATAGTTTTACTACTAAAAGCACACTAGTGAAAGTATTAACATCAGTGCTAAAAAAACAGATATCCAAATAAACATATTTCTTTGTTAAATCTATGTTTTTTGTATTTTTGACTTTGATCTATTATTATATAAAAATATTAAGGATGTAGTTTTTTGTGTAATTTATGAATTTATGAAAAATTGTGTCTTTCCAGATTATAAACTTTGAATAAGGTAATTAGTATAGGAAAGGGAATGGGATAAATTTTAGGTTGAGGCATGTCCTGGTATCAACACAAGTTGTGAATTCATGTAGATCCACTTTCTTTTAACCTTCATGGACAACTTGGAAGTATTCTCTGTAAAGATTTAATGCAGTTACTTTTCTTTCCCATGATCCAAAACAATGTCAATGTGACAATGTTAAGTACTCTCTTTTTTTTGAGACCACCTGCCTTTTAACGAGAAATGAACAAGTTAGCATTTTTGGACTGCAGATATGCTGTTGAATACATGATGTACTGGAAAAATCCATACATTGATTATTGCATTTTGTATAGTTGGCAAGACACTGAATTTAAGACAGCAAATAAATTAATACACCCCATTTGCTTTCCCTCTTTCCCTTGCCTGTGGTTGCACATTGCAAGAATGAAGTGAGGCAAAAATTGGAATTAAAAAAAAATACATGACTAAAGGAAAAACAAGATAGTCAACTATGATCCAAATTAAACCATTACCTGATACAACCTGGAATATTATTATTAGGGTGTTGAGCTGACCCTGCTTGAAAAGCACAAGGCCTTTGGCTGAAAGGCCTTTGATTGCTACACAGCAGCATCCACTCTCTAACTGAAACCAAAAATCTCATACCCTCAGGGATCTGATATGGGGCATAAATTTGCCACAGCTGTAGTTTATAAATTAGCATCATTATTATACAGTGATAAGAGACCAGGGCTACTTGGCTTGCTCCTTCCCATTTAAAAGTGTTTATAATGCTCAGCCAGGCTCATTGTTTGATGCTAATGGATGGTATCTCTTTCTGCTAACTGAAATACCCATTTTGGCACTGAAGAAAGTACTTCCCATCGCTCTTCCCAGGCTCAGGTTTATTTCCTTGCTAATCTGAAGAGCTGCTCTTGAGTCAAGTGAGGCAGTCTAAGCAAATCTTCTCCTGCTGTAAACCTCTGAGCCTGTATTTAACACAGAAATGAATTGAATGAATCTGACAAGGAACTAGAAGGAACCTGCTAGAGCCTAGGAGAGCCTCAAAGGCTCCATGTATGCTGTAGGTGTGTTACAAGACTGCTGGCCTGGGCTGGGGAGCCATGAAATGATAGTTCAAATCTGCTTCCCAGCTCCTTTTATTCCGGGAGGAATGTCAGCAGACACTTTGTTTGCCTCTCTTGCACACTGTCTTCCAAATAACCCACTTGGAGCCCAAGAGGCTGATTGCCAAGTGTTGGCATTGCTGCACAGCCATCTCTGAAGTACCATTTAGTCACTGTTCCTGATTTGTGCTCAAGCTTGTCCTCAGATGGATGCATAGCTGCAGGGGGAAAAGTGAGGACATGCTCCTCAGCCTACAGCTCTGCCAATCCAGAGCCTCATTCCCTGTGTGCTTCTGCCAGAGTTGCTCCTTTTGTAGCATCAAGAGGGAGGTCTCAGGTTCACTGGCATCATTAATATTTACTGGTTTAACTGAAGGGGCAGGGCTCGTGCTTTCTGAAAATCAGCTTGTCCTCCAATGCCCTCTGGTGACAGGAACTAATTGGATGCCACTGCTTTTACTGAATCCAGTTGTGAAACACTTATTTTATTCCTATTAAATTATTTTAGGCAACTACTGAGATTTAGCACAAATCAAACCACTAGTTTGGATCAAACCCTCCCCCTGTAATTGCTACGGCACTTCCTATGAGTCGAAAAATAAGCACCCTCTAGACACACCATAACTTAGGGAATCTCCAAAGCTTATTAGGTTGAGCCTTTAAATACTTTAGTCCTGATCCTTACTGCAGAGAAGTATACTTGTATATGTGTGGCTGCAGGGCTGCAGAAATGCCTTGTGTCAGTCCACACCTAATCACCCAGGATGGAAAAGCAGTGACCCCAAAAGACTTTAGGAAAACAGGTTGCTGAAATGATCACAACTTGCATGTGCTGGTGTGCAGCTTCTGTCCTCTGCCTGTCAGGGCTCCTGTGAGTTTAGGCACAAAGCAGCCGGGAAGCAAGAGGGAGGCCAGGGGACAAGGCAGGTCACATTAATTTGGTATTTGAAAGTCTGTCTGCTTCACAAATGTGTGGACACTTTTCAAAACCAAACTTAATAGGAATGGCAACATGTGACAGCTTATCCACTAGCTCTTTTTTTTTTTTTTCTCTAGCCTGACTTTACTGTTGCACCACTGTGACATTAGGGAAGCAGGTAATAACACTGAAATGCACAGTAACTGGTTGGTGAAAAAATATTGAAAATAAGCAGGTCAGGTTTTCATTTTATGAGCCTAGTGACCTTCTGAGTGTATCTTTTTTTAGCCTTTCTTCTACTGTTTGCAATCTCTGTTCTTCAAAAACAAAGCCCATAGAAATAGCACATGCTCTAAGAACAAAATGCTCCAAGACTGCTGTCATGGTGTGCTGCCATAGACTGAGAGCCTACAGCTTAGTTACTAACCAATGTTAAAGAGAAGTTTGTAATTAAAACTACCAGCAGAGCCTTGATTACTGAGAGAGACGTAGGTCCTAGTACAATTTAATAAGGTCCTCGGGCATGCAGATCTACAGCCCTTAGTTACTGCCTCCAGCAGCACAGAACATCTGTCCTGTACCTCTACAGCCCCTCTGCACCTGTAACCAGCACCAACTGCTGTTCAGTCCCGCCTTTCCCCGGCAGCAAACCAGCGGCGAGTGCCATGTGGGATTGCAAAGGCACGCCCAGGGTCGCGCTCCAGCCTCCACCCCGTGGGACACCGGCAGTAAGTGCGTGAGTGTGTGGTAGCTGCTGCCTTTCTGCACACTAATAAGGAGATCAGGAGCTCCAGAAGTTACACCGGTCTTGTTTGTGTTAGCAGAAGGTTCTGCCCAAGACAGGTTCATCAAAGAACGTTTTCCTCACCTGTACCAGAGCATGCTCAGAGGAAAATTGGCCAGAGCAAGCTGGCCGTCGGGCTGTGCATAGACTTACCCCTCCTGCACGGTCAGGATTTGCAAACTCCCATATTTGTACAGGGGCCTTTCTAACAGAACTCTTACCTCCACCCCCAGAACTGCTCCTTCCATGCCAACAGAGCCCTCTCCCTGCTCCAGGGGCTATCAAAGCCTTGCATTTTATACAGTAAATAGCCTTTTCCTGCAGCCATGCATCTGTCTAACAAATCCACTGGAGCTTTAGAAATAAAGACAAGAGCTAGATATTTTATGAGCTTTCAGGAGGAAGAAAATCCATCTTAAAATTGAGCTGGGTATAAGCAAGGAGCAGGATATAAACCTGTGCAGATTACCTCACCCCTGCACAATGGAAGTCAATCTTTTGGAAAAGATGGGTGCCTGTTTATTACAAGCAATTATCATTGGTCATAATCCTTTTAGGATATACATGGAGAATGACTCAGTTCCTTTGATGAGTTATACTGCCAGTTTTCCCTGAAGCACTGGCCCAGCAGAATTACTAAGGCTGGCCCTAAGCTTTTGGAATGGGAAGGCATTAGGGCAGCATTTGGATGAGCTCATGGTAGCAGGCAGGATTGGGGCAGACCAAGGTAAACCTGGCAGCATGTGAAAGCTCAGCAGAGGTTTGGATCTCCCTCAGTGGGCATCTGCCCATGCCATCTTTCTGTGCTCTTTTGGAAGGTCTGCAGAAAAAAAGCTGTGAGCTTCTAATATTCTAGCAACGTTTCAAATTACATGGCTGAGGATCTCAATGCTTTACAAATATTAATTTAGCTTCAAAGTAGGTTTGTGAATGGGATCCCACATCTTCACATCTACAGCACGTGTGAGGTGGAGAGAGATGGAGAGAGAGAGAAAGAATAGTTTTCCAGTCAGTGAGAAGCATGTCAAGCTCAAGACTTTGCTCAGGCTTGCAGGAGGGTTAAGCACAGGCTTAACAGAAATACCTAAAAGTGATTTACTCCTGCTCAAGCAGACATCAATGGCAGTTAAGTAAACCTGAATCAGGGCAAAATGTTATGGCAAGCATTGCCTGAAATGCCTCGTAGCTGGGCCTCTAGGGGGTCTGTCACACAGCCTAGAATATATCCTTCATCAAAAGAGCATTTTGTCTGCCCTCAGGTCCAATGATACCACCAACCTGGCATTTCAGAGGAAGAAAGGATTTTCCATCTACATTTTAATTGGGAGTTAACCCAAATTTTGAGTTATTTTGAGCACTCTCTCTGTGCAGGTGGATGTGTGGATGTCCTCACTAACAAGATAGGGGTACTCTAGGCAGAGGGCTTATTTTAATGTCTTTTCTTTGCATGCTTCTCTGTGCAAACTGCTTACAATGCAGCCCTTCTGTCAGCACTAGATGTGTGCATATAAAACATTTACTACTACATTGGCAGCAGCATCTGGAAGCATCACTATTAGGGACAAAATAGCAAGTGCTCTCAGCAGGTAGTGTGCACAGCTGCTTCACAGCAGTGGCTTTAATTTTCTGCTGTTGCAGAGCATAGCTGACCTAACATTACCTGTGGGTTTGCACAGTGTCAGGACAGCCCTGACAATGTCAAAACAAGGGATATTGAGGGAAGAAACTAGCAGGGAAAATTCTACCCAAGATGGATTGGTGTGAAGTAGTTGGTTCAAAGACCTTGGCTACCTCTAAGTGGGAGCAATGGGAGGGCAAAAGCAGTTCCCACTTCCATGTGATGCCAAATAAATTGTGTGTTGTTGAGATATGTTTTCAACAGCAGCACGGAGAGTTTAAGCTATGACAATGCTACATGACTGGTGTGCTGGTGACTAGAACAAATCTAGCTTTTCACATGGGCTCTGTGAACACAGCTGCAGCCAAGCACTGTGAGGATTCACAGCTGCATTTAGAACCCCCAAATGATAGTGCCTGTGTATACATCAGGGTTTCTTGTTCATTTTAACACAGGTTTGTAGACCAAAGATTAAAAGGAAACTTACAGGTTCTTAGATTCTTCTTGCAGCATGATTTTAAATGCTAGCTATGCCTCTACAAATATGTGGAATAAATTATTTTCTTTCTGTTGAGGTCTGAATAGCCTGTGCATCAATGAATTGAAAGGATGTGATTAAGAGTGAGTTTTGCACTATACTGAACCTTGCCCTTCTTTCTCTTTTGTTAGCAAGCCAGACTACCTTCTGTAAAGAGTGGTCCTTATGAAGATCAATGAAAAGGGAAGGGAATATGTAGAGATAAGTAGCTTAGGACTGCACACTTGGATGCTGTGAAACTTAAAATTAAGTAGTGGCACAACTGAGGATACAATTTCTATCTATCATTAGCTGTCTTTAAAAAGATAGAGTTATGAAAATTTGATTTTCTGTAGGAATAGATGTTTGGGATGATTTGTGCACACACTTAGAGCATATTACTTATATCAATAGAAGATGCAACTACTAAGTATCCCCATCTGCTTCTCAACTGAGACAGATTATTAAAAATCCCTGTGGTAGAGATAAGAGCTTAAAAGAGTAGTATCCAGATGCTTGTACACATGTACACATCAAGCATGTCAGTTATTCATCCTGTGTGACATCAGGTTGCCATTCTGTTCCTTGCTGCAGTATCCCTTGACAGATGGGATTCCTCACCTCCCAGAGGCTGAGCCCCACTCCCTGGCCATGCACATACACAGCCATTGTTTTCACACCATGGTCTTGCTGTGCCACTGCAAACTTGTCATCTGGGTCTCTGGAGGGCAAGCACTGTTTGGTGAAGGTGTTAACACAATCTACTTAGACAAGATTTTGTCCCCCCATCAGATCTTGACTGAGTTGGCCTTTATACATTACACATACATCATCAGGAAGGAGGAATCTTTTTTCTCTCTCCTCTCTCTTTTTCTTCACTGCCCTCTCAAACACCTGTGCACTGCCTTGTTTATTTTTACAACTGGTCCATACAGTTACAGGCCAAGGATGAGACAACTCCCTGCACCTATAGCCTCATGGTCTCTGCACCCTGACACATCTTCCCAGAAACAGCAGGACATTCAGTGCAAGGAGAGAGTTTGTTGGTGCTGTAAGCCAGTCACTTACGCTGGCACCTTCAAAGGAGCATCAGTCTCTCCATTCTCATTGGCTGGTCCCAGAAGTACAAATGGTTCCCAGAAATTATAATTGGTACCAGTTACTGAATCGTGTTTTACTGGAAACCTACAATTAACTCTGCACATCCCTCAAAGAGTCCAGATTGCAAAACTGCAAGCAGACAGGAACTCGTCTTGTTGTTAACAAGCATCAAAGTTTCTAATTTGAGTTTAGTTACGCTTTTTAGAGTAGGTAAATCCAGCATTATTTGTGTGGATCAGCTTGGCTTCCTCTCAGGCTGACACAGATGCTTACACAATTGAAATCAAAGCCTCAGACTAGCACAGGGGGGTCACAGATTAACGAGGTGATGAAAAAATCACACAGCTCTGTGCAACACACACATGCTAACAAAGGTTTTACAGGAAAACTCATTTATCACAACTTCTGGAATGAGATCCTTCTAGCAGATGGATCTAGCAGACTTTTAGCTTTAAACGTCCTCAGTCAGTGCTGAAAATTAGTCTTCACTTTCAGATGGGCAAATAAATTTTGGCAAAGGCATTGTAGAAACAAACAAACAGCAAGGTCCAAGAGTCCCTTTGGCCTTTTTCCTTTACCAGGGGATTCCTCTGAAGTGCTGGGATTAAACTCTAGTACACTGTATCTGGAGCTGTGCTGCAGCCCTGTAAGCAACTCAGGCTTTAGCTGAGCAACAGGCAGCTGTCATACAGAAAAATGTCACCCACAAAGCTGGAAGATGGGAATAAAAACAGGCATATGCCTTGTTCATCTTCTTTTAGCCCTGTGCTTTAAAAATGGCTCATGATGAGTTGAATTAGGGGTAGGTAGGTTTGCAGCTGGAAGATGTTTCACAGGAGTATCTTTGGCACGTAGCATCCTAGAAGTGCAGGTCAGTGGCTCCATGCCATCAGCAGGTATCTTCTCTGACACACACATACACACTCTCAAGATCCTCACTCATGGTTGTGGGACTGAAGGGAGCATGAAGGATAAATTTATGTGTCTCCAGTCACTGCTAAATAGCTGAGAGCTGAGGAAAATAGGACAGCTGCAGTAGAAAGAAGGTTTTAAAACTTTTGTGTGATTTTTCCTACCAGGAAGAAGGCCCCAGAGAGGGAAATGAAGTAAGAGTTCTGACTGTCAAGTACTTTTCCATAATGATGTGTCAAAAGCTTGTCTACCATATGAGGACTAAGCCAAGGCTGTGGGATGTGCATGGTTCTTTCTTAAGTGCCAGACATCAGCTTGGGTTGGTATAATATTGCCATACATTTATCTCTCTGCTATTGAAAGGAATGAGAGACTTGTCTTTACAAACAAATGTGGGTCTGCTGGTAAATAAAACTAGATACTGAGAGATAAAAGAAACAATGGGAAAGATTCCACTGATTGATGAAAGCAGTGAGAGGGATTTGTCTTTACAAACAAACTGTAGGTCTGCTGATAAATAAAGTTAGATACTGAGAGATGAAAGAAATAATGGGAAGAACCACAAATTCTATAGGAATTCCACTAGTTGACACAAGGAAAAGAAAAGAGAGGAGTATACATTAGAAGGGGGTCTTAGGTGTTTTGGGAAATCTGTACCCCTCAAGTACCTCAGGCAATGGGGAAAGAGAGAGGGAAATGCAGCCAGTAAATAAGGATAAAAAGGAGGCTGTGTCTTCCAAAACTTTGAGAGACCCCATGGGGAATGCCCCATGACTTCTCCCTTTATTTGAATAAAGTTACAGGATTCCTCTGTCTCCTTTTTGCACATAAACCTCTGGTGTTTGTGGATTAATTTTCCTGACACTATTTTTTTTAGAAGAAATCTCAGGGGACCCTTAAGGTAATAGAGGGCAAACTCCCTCACTGATGTGCTACCCAGTGTCTTTGCATATTAAACCCAGCAATTTGTACAGTAACACAACCATCTTTCTAATCCCTAATCTCTCCTGCCACAAGTGGGACTGGCATTGACCTGAAGGACTCCAGCCAGCTTTCACTGCACTACTGTCCAGAAGCTTGCAAAGGCAAAGGTTGCAAGAAAGGCTTGCAAGTGGCACATCACTGGAAAACTAGTGCAATGTTATTCTGAGAGAGAAAATACCAAACATCAAACCCCTACTCAGAGAAATTACATGAGATACCACTATGTGGAGCCAGCCACTAATTATCTGGCAGATGAGAAAACTAGATTGAAACTATTTGTTACTTGTATTTCAGGTGCCCTTGCTACCCCACTGGCTTTTGCTTTACCTCTCTCAGAAGTCTAGACATGATACAATTTGCTGTAAATCAGGTGCATAAAACCACCAGTGAACTTAGTAAAGTGACGCTGTGAAGACAAAAAGACACATCCTTTCCCTGTAATGGAGAGAGAAGTCTCCACCAGGGTTGCTATGCTTCCATCTACCTTATTCCTTATTTTACTCCCAGCTAGTCTTGAGGCCTGCAAAGAGTACTACAAATTTCCCAGACTAAACAAGAGAACAGAGATCAAATGTCATTACTGACAACATGCTGTGGTTTGTGGAGTTCATCCGGCAGATGCAGAGCCTCTTTAGCCATTAGATTAGGATGGAATTTGATTTAGAAAACAGAATAGCCTCTAGGTAATGTCTGTATTCAAAAGGCTGGGAAATATGATAAACTTCTTCACTCTCAGGCATGGCAGGCAATTTCAAATGTTACAGAAGAGGACAGTAAGTGTTTCAAATGTTACAGAAGTGGACACACCAAACAAACCTTATCTGTTACACAAGACTTTCTCCACTGATCAGCCATGAGAATTTATGGACTAAAAGTTCAAACTCTGCTTTGCAGTGAAAACTTTTCTCACCATTTACTCTGTTACTTAATGTGAATGGTTTTGTGTGTTTCCAATACTCAGTTTAGAGGTTTTGTCACAGGCAGGCAAATGACTGGGATATAGCAAGATGCAGGCACTTTTTGTTGGGCAAAAAAAACTCAAGGAAAGAAGAATCTCAGAAGTAACTCGGGTTTTTGTAGCAATGTAAGATCTCTTTCTTTTATATCTCCACTATCTCTGAGGAAAGAGAGAACTGAAATACAGAAGAGAAAAATTCTGACACCCTCGACCATCAAGCAGCATTTATTACTTGATGCAGGCAGCAAGAAGCCATAGAGAAAAGATGTGTATTGTTGGTGCTAGGAACTGAATGCCATCTGCTCAGGAGTGTCACTTTGTATGGAAAATCACACTATGAAAAGCCAGTGTCCACAAAGGACCAGGGGAGTCCTGCAACTTTATTCGAATAAAGGGAGAGAGTCGACTGAGGCACATGCCCGTGGGGTTTTCTCTCTCAAAGTTTTGGAGGGTGAAGCCTCCTTTTACCCTAAACTCCCAGCCGTATGGTGCCCTCTTCCTTCTCCCATTGGCTGAGGTACTAGGAAGGTACAGCCTTTCGAAGTGACCAACCGCATATTCCCCATTGAACCATTTTACCCCAAAGTCATTTTACCCCAAAGTTCAGAAACTCAAGCTCATGCAGGCTCGCTTGGCTGTTTCAGGAGCCAAGCTGCCTGGGCTCTGTAACAAACCTGCTGCCCAAAGTTAGTAAAGACATTAAGACCCATTTCAAAGATGTTAACACCCATACCTTCACCCACGGAATTGCTTGTAAAGACATTAGCATACATCTTCCCTCTCAGCTTAAACACAGTCACGTCCTAACAGAGCACTCAGTTGCAGAGCAAAGTCTCCTGTCCATACGGATGAGCAGCTAGGAAGAGCAGCACCTGACTCCACAAGCAGTAAGAGGCGCACAGTCTCTGTCCTGCGGTGTATTCATCTGTATAGCACAGCTCGCGCATCTGAGAGGGACCAACCTGATTTTTATTTATGCCTCAATACACGTGGTGAAAAATTGCTGTAGGGGCTGTACACGTGCGGCGAGCTACGTCTTAGGGAGACTTCGCCTGACAGCCAGTCAGGGGAGAGCGAACTTCCACGAGCGACAGGCAAGCGACCCCACCTTGCCGAGGAAAAAATGCCCGGGAAATCGGATATGGGAGGAGCCTTAGCACAAGAAAGCAGTTAACCGTGACACAAGGTGAGCCGTTTTAATTCGGGTTTCTTAGAGGCTTGTGCGCACCCGTCCGCCCCCCGCTGCCAGGCCTTTTCCTGCCTGCAGCCCTGCTTCTCCCTTGGCTGCCGCACCGTCTGTCTGTCTGTCCTGCTTCGCCGCTCCCCCGAGGCAGCCCAGCGCTCGGATGTTTCCCGACGGAGCAGGCGCTGCCTGCATCCTGCCCGCGCCCCGACCATCGCAACCCGCGGCTGCTCCACGAGCTGACCCGTAGCCACGGCACCTGTTCCTCGCCAGGGGCAGAGAGCGCGGTCTGCTGCTGTTTGGAAGTCGCTCCGAGCCGCCACGGGCCCCAGGCAGCCTCCTCGCAGCCTCCTCGCGGCCTGCAGCACACATGCTCCATCCATCTGCCGAGCGGAGCCCCTGGGGTACAGCGGTAGCCATCTGTCCGGGTGTGCTGTTTCTTCTCGCTGTCTCTCTTTTCCCCTCTTGGCTCCCTTTTCTATCCCGCTTCGGCAGGAACACTTACCTTTCTTTATCAATAAACGGTGCTCACATACAATGTCTGCTGCTTTTGCCCTTTATTTTCGTCCAAAAACTCTACCAAAAAGAATCTTCCCTGACTCCTCTTTTACAACGGGACGGGACAGCATCCTATGATATTATGATGGAAGAACTTGAGAATATATATGTACTTCTTCCCATAGCATCCCTTCCCTGGATTTCTCCATCTAAGCCTATTGACAGTCAGTCAGCCACATAAATCCTTCAAGTTTCTGAGCTCTGGCTGCTCATGCAATTCTGACCCGCAAAAGGCATTCACCGCACCTGGTAAGCCTGTAAGGCATGGAGGAGACAGGAGTTGTAAATTATCTGCAGAGAGGCTCAGGCTTCATGAATAAACAGCCCAACCTCCATTAACCCAGCTGTAAAGAAGTGTCTTGAAAATTGGGCATTCAAGCTCAAGTTTTGTCAGTCTGTAAAGTGAAACATTCCCAAGGAAATAGCTCAGTGTTCATTCCAGATAAACAACTTGGACATGCGTCTGTCTCTTTATCCCTGGGTCTCCCAGGGTTTGATAACATAGTTCTTGACTTACTCAGTCTCTGGGGTTTTAAAAGCTCAGTTGTTTGTGGCATTATTTGGGGTAGTTCTGATCCTCCCACAGCAGAAAAGCAGGAAACTTCTGTCCACCTATCCAGTAAAATCCACCATCCCTAGGTGTTCATACCCAGACAGCCCCGAGGGCATGACCATCCACAGCAGCCCTGAATTTGGGAGCCTCCTATAAAAATTGAAGATAAATGGCTGCCTCTACATGTGCTGATGTTGCAACTTTAATCCATAATAGCACAACCATAATGCTAGAACCTCTCAGCAGAGACCCAAGCTGTTACAGCCCTGGCCAGAAATATCAACCAGTCTGACAAAGGAGTAGTGATAACCAACTTCAGCAATAAGAATAAAATGACAAGGTTTTAAATGTAAATTGGATTAATAAATTATATTGCTGCTTTGTTAAAGAGATGGAAAAGTTTTCATGTGTTAGAGGAGCCGTTTTTGTGGTACAGATGTCTGAAGGAACAGATCAGGAATCACCAAAGAACAATCCACTGCCTTGATTTAAGCCTTCAAGTACTGTTCTTCCAGAAGCAGACTATTTTGTAAACACACTGCAGGTTAAATAAGCAAGTGTGGAGTGTAGAAGGGGTTATTCCTTATTTTAGCATTTCAAGTAGTTTTAGGAAGCAGTCATTCCCTTTTCTGTCTTAATAAGGCTTGTCCTACTTAGAGATGCCAAAAGCCATTTGCTATGAGGTGGCAGAATGGGCAGCTGAGCCTGGCACGCTGGGAGCCTGGGAGAGAGCTGGCCAGCCTCAGTGCTGATGGGAGGGAAAAGGATCAGAAGAGTAAAGAGGGGGAAAATTTGTAAGGAAGGGGCAGGAAAGCAGATGATGACAGACATTGTTTTGTTGATTTTAAACCAGCAAAAATCTTCCAAAAGCTCAGAGATACCAAATCTCTGGATCCTCTAGTTGCTTCGAGCAAGCAGCTCCCACAGCCCTTTGGAAAACAGTCACACCTTGCACAACCATCTCTTCCCCATGGGTGACAATGTCCTGGTGCTACCAGTCCCTGCATTAATTCCATAACCTTAGGAGCATAACTGGGATTCACTGTGACACTTTTGGTTGTTTCATTTAGAAATCTTGTGAATTTATGTTTAAAGAGAATTTCTAAACTGAAGTACAAAGAAAATAAGGGAACAGAAATTACATATCCCATCTCACCACATTATTCTGTGTGTTTTGCTGCTCTCTTTCATTATGAGCTTGTTGCCAAAGGATCCTTACCAAAGTCAGAATAGTGCAGGGAGATTTAGGGTGGGTTTTTTCTCCCAGAGGTTGTCATTAAATAATAGGCAAGGTAAGGGATTGTATAAACAATAATACCATTAGATTGTTGGATGCAGAGTTAATGTTTAAGGAGAGCAAGCCAGCATCAAGCTCCTGCCTCGATGAAAATAAGAGGCAACCAGTCCTAGTAGCTGGAAGAAGCTTGAACAATGCCTAATGACGTGAAGACACACTGTGAGCCCCAACACATCTGTTTGCCTGTTCAGACAGTTAATAAAGATGAACACCAGCCTAGAGGTGGCTCTGCAGTCTGCCAAGTACAAACTGATGAGACCCCCTAAACACTGCAGCCTACTAAGAGTTTGCTAGGGATTGCTTCCAAGGT
Source organism: Notiomystis cincta (assembly GCA_013398075.1). Taxonomy (NCBI): domain Eukaryota; kingdom Metazoa; phylum Chordata; class Aves; order Passeriformes; family Notiomystidae; genus Notiomystis; species Notiomystis cincta. The sequence continues at coordinate 2,262 of VZRX01021446.1, read as the reverse complement.
GGGCACATTGGCTGAACCAAACTGTTGGCAGCTGATGGCCACTTGTTTTCCAGTCCACAAGGGACATTGGGGAATAGCTCAGCAGATGGTTGAGCTCTCCTGCAGCAGCCTGGCTTTGGGTAATGAATGGGTAGGCTTTTCCTAGCTTGATGTTAAACTTTCCCCCACTTCTTAATATCCAACATGAAATGCTGTTTACCATCACTTTCATTTGGGGTTGCTCTGCTGTTCTTAGCGTTGCATTTGAAGTTAATGCAAATTACACTTTGAACATGTGAGACACTGTGTAACGCTGAGAACTCCTGACAACAATCCGGCACTTGATATTTGCCAGACACTCTAATAGCTTCAGCCTGAGCCTCTTAGTTCTCCTGCTGCAGACAGGATAACATGCCTAGTGCCATCACTGCTGCAAAAATATGCTAATTAATGTGGGAGGAAGCTGGGTGCCATGGAGAGGGAAGCACAGAAGCTCTCGCCACTGTCACCCTTGTGTACAGCAGAGGGTAGGAAATAAAACAAGCGAGGCCTGAGGCTGTTTGTGCAATGATCAGGGCAGAAGGCAGCACTGTAATCGTAGAGCAAGGCATGGGCCCTCTGAAAGAAGAGTATGTCTCATGCAGATAAAGGCAGGAGAAAAACTTGTGCACAGAGCTAGCTGGGCACATTGCAGCTGGAGGGGGATTTCTTATATTTGGAGAACGTGTAACTTAAGCATTTTTACTGTGTGATTTTGGCCAAAAGGTGTGCTTTTAGTCTGAATGCTGCTGCCTCATATCCCGATGAGTGCTCACCACACTACCATGTTTAAACGTCCTGTTGATCTGCACTTCATGTGTGTGAGTCACAGCATGCCCTGTTCCTTGTTTCTGTTGTATTCCCTGAACTCTCGTTATCTTTCAGTAAAAGGAGTACCGACTTCAGCTCCAGCCCCACAGCCTCATCTCCTTTCTGACCACTAGGTACGTTCACAGCTTTAGCAACATCACCTGTGATAACTCCAACACTATGTATGTGTTGATTATGAATTAATCTCTTCAGGGACTCACAATTACTGAAATAAAACAGGTACTTTGCATAGGGGTTCCTATTGTGCTCAATATTTACTCTTTCCTTTTCGGAGGGTTGAGATGAGAATTGTTTCAAGTAGGTGGGCTTTAAACCACAAATCTTCTCTCCTAAACAGCAAAACTGACTGTTCTTTATTTAAATTAAACTCCTATGATACAGAGGCAAGCCCTTTTGTTCTGCTCAAGCTTTCTGTGAAAACCAAATCGCCAAAGCTCTCAAGGTTACTAAGTTTTCATGTCATTTAGGTCAAATACTAACCTCATTATTCTAGTTCAAAGATTTCCAAACTCTCTTTTTGCAGACATATCTAGTTACTTTGTTTTGTTAAGCTGGAGCTCTCCTGTTTTCCTGGTGGGATGCTGTCTGTGCCTTCAGCACCACTGCCTGGCAGCATGTGGCTGACTCAGCATAGACATACTGAGACCTTCAGGTGGGAAGGGACCGCTGGAGGTCCCTGCTACAGCCTGCTGCTCACAGCAGGGCCAGCTCTGAGGTCAGGTCAGGCTGCCTGAGCCTTTAATGGGTCAGTCTTTAAATGCCCCCCAAGGATGGAGACTGCAGAACCTGTCTGGACAATCTGCTGCACTTGCTTGGCTCTTCTCATAGGCAGCAAATTTCTCTGTATGTCATGTCTTATATCATATTTTGAGTCATGCCCATTGTCTTTTGTCCTCCTTGTGGAGCACCATGAAGAGCCTGTTTTCATGGTAGCACTGCTGTAATGCTGGTGGACTGCTGCTGTGTCCCCCTGAAGCTGTCTCTTCTCTAGGGTGGAGAAGCCTCGCTCCATCAGTCTCTCCTCACAGAGCCCCAGCTGTCTAGGTCATCTCCAGTAGGATGGAGACACCTCCTGTGCTCTCCAGACAGCTGTCTGGAAGACCTAGAAATGCTGCCTTTCCTTTAAGGCATGTTGTGCATTTCCCCTGCATATTATTGAGCTGTGTTGGAGAGGAAGGTCCCTGCAGGAGCCTGAGACATGGTGGTGACAAAGCACCATCCTTACATCTCCTGGGTAAGAGCTCCAAAACTGCACCCTCTGCTTGGGGCTGTCACCCTTCCTGCAACACTGAGATCCAAGAGTGTGATTCTGTGTGTTTTGTGAATTAAATCCTTCAGAACCATGAGGGGGAAGTTCTGCTTGTCCAACATGATTTCCTTCTACAACAGCGTAACCCACCTAGTTGATCTAGG